>CABFVX010005772.1:3566-47032 GCA_902151425.1 Timema shepardi
ACACACACACACACACACACACACACACACACACACACACACACACACACACACACACACACACACACACACACACACACACACACATACACACAAACACACACTCTCTCTCACACACACATGCGATTTTACTCACACTCTTTCACACAAACTCTCTCTCACTGTTTCTCACATACATTTCTTCTCTTTCCACCTTTATCCCTTTCACACACTATTTATCACACTCAATCTCTCATACTCACTGACACACTTAAACACTCACTCTCATTCTCACTCTCATATTTTCTCTGATAGGTCCATTTCCGGTGAATGGGATTATGAAAAAACGGCTGAGCCAATTTTTACAAACGTTCACTCATTTATTTTAAAGGCTAAGAATTCAGGATATCAGCAAAATAGAAGCTTAAAAAAATTTTTTTTTTCCTAGAAAATGTATATCTTTTCTTCTGTGCGTGCAGTGGCTCATTTGTACAATTATTCTTAGCTTTTTTTTTGTACATCCCATGAAAACCATGATCTGTGTATGATTTGTATTGGTAAATAAAATATTTCTCTTTGTTTAAAAATAACAATTCAATTCTTAGTTATGTGGTAAGGTTAAATAAATAAGTAAAGAGCTGGGAGAGGGGAAGTTTTACATTTCTAATCATGAGGCGAAGGAGAAAATCTTACTTTTCACTTAAAATTAATCACAGAAAGATCTAAATCAATGGAAAGTTGCCTTTAACAAGTATACCTTTAACTAAGAAAGTCGAATGAGGCTTCATTCTATAGAAAATTTCCAAGTAAAAATGTTCTGAATACATTTTAGCGCGATAATTTGCAACCATCACTGCAACGATCCACTATTTTATATTTAGTTGACTTTAATGTCTAAATTTACCTGTAGCCTAACAGCGGGTCATATGGTTCCCTCCGAGCAAAACTTATTTTTTATGGTGGTGGACGCCTTGTTGGTCTGGTTTGACCTGTTGTGTTTCAAATCGCTTCAACAGCTGGCTAGTGCGGTTAGGAAATACAATTATCTGTATTAGGCGTGAAAATATTTTACACACTTTAATGACACCCTACCACACAGTCTTAGGTATTTGGTAACAGTTGCCTAGCGACTCTTTGTAGCTCATTATGTTGTGTGTTTGGCCGAGCAACTCCTTATATGTCCTTTTGCAAGTTGAAACACTCAAGTCTCTCTTTTTACTGGGGGAACGTCAGCACCAAGAAACTAGGGGTTAGATATTTGGAGTTCATGGCCTAATTAGGCCTTTGCTCAAGTCAATTGTCTCGTGTTCTCCTTGCTTATGAACACTTCAAAATTTTACTTGTTTGCCAGAAGTGTTTAAGGTAGGCCTCTCAAGGCACTTGTAAATGTCTATATTTAACGCCACTTAGGCGGCTTCTTTAAAATTCCTTGAAATATTAATGCCTTGTCCTCGTGCATACTTATCTAGCAAGTTTTGATAAGGGGCATCTCCGAGAGTAAACATTGGAAACCACCCGGGTCACATGTTGTCCCCTGATGTTCCAAAAGTCCACGGTTACACCACTTGTACTATGTAGAATTGAAATTCTAGAAATAAACAAGAGGGCTATATAAACCTTGTAAATTGAGCTCGCGGGGAGACAGAATCGCTCGCTCTCTCAGAATTCAATGGGACGTTAATAGATAATTTATTCTGGATTCCTTGTTGAAACGACTTGTACTTTAGAAGTAATAAATGTTTAATCTGTCATTTTTAATTTGTATGAGTTTATCTTCTGACTCTAAGATTCGAGGTTCCTATCAAGGATTTAGAGTTGCAGAGAATCAAACGTTCTTATCCTCCAGTTCCTGGAACTGATCACTCCGGGATACGACACCTCCACGGCAAAGATGTACGATTAGTATATTTGGGCAACGGTATATTAGTATTGGTTAGCATTTCGGCAAACAAAACTACAAATTGATGTAGCCTAGACGCGCCATTTTTATTATTATTATACTTTTAAAAAAAGAAAAAAAAGTAGAGAAGATTTAGGTAATTTCACAGTTAGCTATTTTCAAGTGTTGATATTTTGTATACTTTATTTGGTCTAATCCGAATGGGAACATATACAAAACAGTGGATCCCAATATATCACCAATAGTTCCTGATTTCTCACCCAAGAAGAATCGAGAAATGCTAGTCTAGACTAACCTAGCCCAACCTAACCTGACCTAACCTTGTTCTCCCTTTGAATTAATTTTACTACGGTCATACTTTACAAAGTAGCTAACGTTTTGTTGGATGGCTCATGGTAGATTGTAGTCTATTAGTGATTTATTGTATTCATTTCCAATTAATAATACACTGTGAAGTGCCCAATACTCCTTTTACAATCCCTTCTAGTCGAATCGACTGTGCCCAAGCCACCTTTTTAACAATTCCTTCTTGTCAAATCGACTGGGCCAAATCCACCTTTTATAATTCCTTCTTGTCGAATTGACTGTGCCCAATCCATCGTTTATAATTACTTCTTGTCAAATCGACTGTGCCCAATCCCAAAATATCTCCAATAAAAAGGGTCCAATCCACCACCGCCCATAGTCACATGGTTTAAGGCGTCAATCTCACAGTTTATTTGGTTTGCGAGTAAAGATAGAGGTTCACATCTCTGTCGGGTTTAAAGGTGTAGTTTTCTACTTGTGATTTTCCCAGTAATTCTCCAAGCTAGTTCGGATGCATTTACTAACATTACCATTCACTGGAGAATTATTTTATTCATTTTGATTAAAAAAAAAGTATTTGTTAGAAAAACTTCATAAACACCCGCCTTTTCTTGCGTCACTTTCCTCCCGCCTTAAGTAGTTTCCCGTAAGTATTTATTTCGAAACAAGAAACTCAACAATAATTGTTGTATAGTGTACATCAATTTTCCCTCAAGACAATCTTATTATCACGGAAAGTGATTAAAAACAAACGTAAGTGGTCCCATTAAAAGGGAGAGTGCAATATAATATATTTCTCCTTCAAATTGGCCGCCACAGGTTTCTATTATTTCTTAAGCATACTTGAGTGCCCCAGCTATTATTAGCTACCTATATTATCTAATCTCGGTTTAAGAGGTTAATGTTTAATTAAATGCAAAATAATATTATCACTATAGGGAGGATTTTAAAACACAAATGGAAGGTATAGGTTACAAATGGTGAAAGTCACACCAGCATTCTTGTCGGCGGCTACTAACAAAATGTGTGACAAGGGAACAACAATACACGGGGGAAATGATGTGACCGCAATCATACAAATAAACGTACACAAGATTTAAAATTTGGTAATATAATTTCATACAAATGTTACAACAACTTTTAGGTTATTAATCTTTTAGAACTGCCAGTCACACAAGAGTGCCACAATTTGATTGAACTTACTTAAGTTTAATTACTGACACTCATTGTTTTTACCTCGACTTAATATTTTTTGAGGTGAACGAATGTACGTTAATTAGGATAATATGATAAGGATGGGGTCGGTATCGTTTGAAGAAAATATAATTATAACCGTATTTATGTGGGGGAAAAGTTGTGAGAAATAATAAAGGGGGGGGGGGAAATGTACCGTTCTCACCCTACGCCTAAAAGCTAGAGGCCACTACTAGCCTCATAGAGGTTGGGCCGAATCTAAGGAAATGATTACAACAAAAAGTAAAACATCTGAAAGTTAAAGAAATATTTGAAATATTTATTCAAACTAATAAACAGAGGTTAAACAACAAATTACATGGCCTTACTAATCAAACTGAAGTGTGTTGGGAAACAAATAAATCATGGCCTAGGCTGCACTTGCGTAGTACGTTTGAAAGTATATTTCAATCTCTCGAGGTATATTATTATTTTATTTAAACTAGTCTGGAAGAGACCAAAAAAGTAAAAAAAGGGTTGATATTATAAAATATTATCCTAAAGAACCTTTCTTAAATGATTTACAAAGCATCTGATTCATCACAGTGAATTGAAACAAAACAAATTTAGGATCAACATTTAGATTTAAATATCGAATCAGATATTTATTAAAAATTTAAATTACGAAATCTTACTATGATTACAAATATCTTAAATAGCCTCTTTAAAATGACTTTTAACGAGTCTGATTCACCACTGTTGTTACCACCCACTCCGCTATCTCTTATCTACGACTACACTAGACTAAAGGAAAAGTGGGGGTAAGCTACAAAAAAATTATAAATATAAAGACATTAGCAACAATTTGGTAACAATATGAAAGTTTTATTTAAAATATTAACAATTTAAACAATAATCAAAAGTCCATCAGGGGTTGTGTTGAAAATCATATAAAACAAAAGCGCGGTACTATCAGTAAATGTTTTCAAACATGAAACATGTTCTTAAGTCAACTAGGTCAGTCTGGAAGAGACAATCACTCGTTCCAACAACACAATGTCAGTTTCACAACAGTGAATATTGACAAAACAACCTAAAATGTTGACTATCTGAACAAAATACATTATAAATATTTAGTCAGATATTTATCGAATACAAAAAGAAAAGAGCCTAATGGGCACCACTGAAATTGATACAAAAGTGGTCTGCTACGGTACAATGAATACAGACAAAAGAAAAAATTATTATTATTATTATTTTGGTTTAGAGGCCCATCGACACATCGAGGTCATTAGGGCCAAAAGAAAAAAAAAGGGAAGTTCAATTTAATATCGTACGGATATTTCGGGGAACACAAGAGTTTGGCTTACAGACCATAGGTCAAACTCCCGCGGGACTATTAAATGTTGACACAACTACGGACGTTAACAAGATCCCTACTTGTATTTAAAAAAAATTATATAACATACATAAGAAGTCTAGATAAACCACTATTGAATTTAATTAAATAATTTGGAAAATATTCAAGGTCAAAATCAATCCATCAAAAAAATTTTACGTTACTTTACCAAACAATTCAAAATAAGAAACATCGCGAAAAGGTAAGTTTACATTTAACAGCTAAATTCAGACAATTCAAATAAAATACTTCTAGATAAAATTAGTTCAAAAATATGGCAATCTGAGATATTCAGTGACTTCACTGTAGTGATGGGTCGCTCGTGAGCGAGTCATTCAAATTGAACGACTCTTGAACGAGAGCTGCGAACGAATAACTCTCGCTTCGCGAGCAAGTCATCCACGCCACCATTACTCACGACTTTTTCGCTTTCATTCATCCGCTCTGGAAAGAGTCAAGAGTGTTTGTCATTCACGACTGTTCTGACGTTCTTCGTTCGCTACTAAGAAAATATCAACTAATGATGCTTACTATCGTTACTAGATAGCAGTACTGCCTACAATATTAAACTATTTTTCTTAACATCACTTAGACATAATTCAGTGAATTAGACACTAACGGTTATATGCTAAGGTTAATTATTATAAGTAATATGAGTAAGTAATAGAATTAAAGAATCAAACACAATAGGATTCGGATTAACTACACATGAAACTTAATTCGTTCATAAGTTGAAAGGAAAGGGACAGATTTGCACGCTTGGAACGGGAGTTGTGAGAACTAGTTAGTGCTCGCTCATAAAGTTATGGATTGGGAAGGGGTGAAAAGATTGGGAGCGAGCAACCCATGCGGTGAACGATACGACTCTTATGAACGACTCTTTTGAGTGAGCGAGCTTATGTGAGCTAGCTCACGTCAATGAGCTGGTTCGACCCATCAATACTTCACTGACACTAGCGCCTGATTGGCGGCAAAAATAATTAGGTGTCTCATTACAAATAATATTAATTTGAGCAAAAGGCTTACGTTGTCTATTCAGGTTTTTTCCATTAATTACGTTAATTTAATTTAAAAATTTAACAAGCCATAGTTCAAGTCTATTAAAATAAAATCGATGAAATAAATATAGAGAATATGAAAAAAACATCCCGAAAATGTCCAAGTCCAGGATCAGACTTATCCTGATGGCGTCTAATACAATAGGACTACCATGTGATAGGCTGGCTAATTAATACCTTAGAGCCTCTCTGTACTTTACTAAGGAGTGTGAATACGAGGTCTGACATCCATTAGGATATATGTTACCAACCTTTTTCCGCTTGCGTAATCCTTTCTATAAATTGCACTATTAACATTAGAAAAATGTTTAATTAACATAGTAATTGCTATTTCAGACTTCATTTAACTGGAAATAAATGTGCTAAAAATTGGATTAAAGTCCAATCTAATAATAAGTTGAGACAAAAGTACATTTATTTTTTCATTCGAAGATCCAAAGCTACAATAAAAACTATCAACTTTAATATATTTATAAAAACTTTGTTATATTTTGGAATTGAAATCACTTTGTCAAGGTCAAATATTCAAGATAAACAACAACTGCACCATCCCTTGCCACAGCGTTGAATTAATTTCACAACCTTTGACTTTTCTCTTATCTTATATTACTGTTAGCATATGTATCTTTTTAAACCATGATTCAATATTTTTCGCGTACCCCAAACAGCTTGGGGCACAGACAATGCAATTGAGGTACACGCACCCCACTTTGGGAACCGACGCATCATGAGAACCTAGTATATTTATTAGTGCGTAAAAGTCTTAAGTAAAGTCTTACAAAACAATGTAATTTAATTAGTTCTAAAAATATAATTATTTAGATTAAATAAACTAGTAATAATTTCTAAATATAGAAATAATATCTAATTATTATAGCTTATATTTAGAATATGTTAATTAAAATCTTCCAAAAATATTAAGAGAAAAAGAGGGTTTACCTCTTTATTTAATATCTTTATATCTTAATTTTCTTGGAATTTTTGCACCTTATTATTAATTTTATTTTGCGTCACTCATGGGGTGCGGTTTATTTACGCTTTATTTGTGGTTTACAGATTATATCTGTGCTGAAAGTTTTATTTATCGCCTAGAGCGTATGAAACCTCTACGGTGGGACAGACCAGGTGAACTGAAGACAATTTGTTCCCATACAAAATATAACACTATATTTCTTGACTTTTGTTCTTACCACGTTAAGGTTTATCGGCATTAAACTATGCGAAACAGTTTCTGAGAAAGATAGCTTTTAACCGAGCGTGCCATTAGGTTAGATAATTTTAATGCCACTGAAAGAAAGTAATTTACTTAAAGATACACCAACATATTATAATTAAATTGCAAAATTGATGGTTTTTTTTTTTACAAGTAGGGTACAGTCTTCCTTATCTCACTTAACGTTTAGCGCTGCAAGTTAAAGGTATTGAAAACATGTGGTCTCATAAAACATTGAACAATGGTCGCATTTCGTGGCAAACTAGCCCTTTGTATTTCTATTTATCACTTGGTAAGTACATTGACGAGTTCTTAGTAATATATCCAAAATAATAGCTAAGCCAATCCAAATATATAAGTCATGGTACAATGGACTGTATTAAACATGATTTGGATATAATTTTTGTGTGTATTAATTGTTCCCAACAATTAATTTTTTAAATATCTCTTTATTGTTTAATAAGTTCTCCCGTCTGAAGTGGTAGCAATGTATGATATAAAAATATGTTTATAATCTTAGTGAAAGATAAAGAATATAGTGTCGAACACGACATAACTTATATATAAGCTTCTTTGGATACAATTTCCAACTAACTGATTTTTGTTCCAATTTAGTTCGGAGGAAATTCCTTGGTAATCGATTACTATTTATTATATTTATCAGGTGTTCTGCCTTATGGCAGGTTCATGTATACTGTCAATGAATCTAGAACACCAATGCGTCCTGTCCTCTGCCTCCTCCACGAGCTCCCATAACTTCCTTCTTTCATTCAAGTCATCTAATATTTTAATACTCCTTTATCCCCAAGATCCTCTTTCCCTCCTTTTTCCTTTTATGACGTCCTGCAGAAGAGAGTTCCTCCTATTTATAAATAATTAATTTAACGATATTAGCTATGGCTTTGAATTAAACAAAAAATAGATTGGCAGTGTTGTTTTAAATAACACTTACTGTACATTTCACTGGGATATTTTTTATTTTTGTTTAGGCCTCTCGATAATAATTAATCTAATGGGGTAAGGAGGAGGAACTAATCATTTTAAAGAAGTAATCTACCCTCATTATAGTGGGAGGGGAGTGGGGAACAATTTAAGAAAAAGCACCCTCATTATACCCAACCGAGATTCTAGCCCCAATCTCCTCGTCTTCGGGAGGCCTTAGACTATTCGGCCACTGAAATTAGTCCTGGGATTTTTTTCTTTTTCATATCTAAATTATATACATTATACAATAGATAAGACCGTTTAAGTTCTTTAAACATGTGTGATTGTAAAGTGTCTCATTTGGGGGAGGGAACAGGTGGATATATACGTTTTCGTATCTTCGTCTAGGGGCCGGTTGTTTTGGCACGACATATTTTTAACGATTCTAACGAAACTTGGAATTTTGTAATGTTATCTCATAACTACTGGTTGAAAGATACTTTTGTTATGGTACGGGTTACAATTCATGCGTTTTAATATTATACTAATATGTCGATATTACTTATTATCAGGCTATATTTAATACTGATTAATATACAAATTTAATGAATTGTTAATTTTGCGTCATTGCTGTATTGAACAGGGTGAATATGCGATCCGATATCACACGCGCTGCTATTTCACATCTATAGAACTGGGATAATTAAAAATGGGATTGGATCAAGAGTGATCAAATCTAGTGACCGACGTGGAATAGTTACGGTTCTATCTCAGATAAGTTGATTCATAAAAAAATATGTTATCTCTCGACAAATGCAAGCCCTGACTGCTTGGCGACTATTACGAGTGTGTCCTCACCTCCACTAGTTTACTAAGGTTTTGCTTCTAGAACGTTCGAGTAATGAGATGTATTCGTCTTATTCCCCTTGTCCTTCGAGAAGATTTTGTTTGGGTGGTAGATAGAGAGAGACAGAAGGATGTTATTATTATTAGCACCACGTCTTACTACCAGTTCGGGTTTTACGCAATTACGCTAATGTATAGGGGTAGGGTGATTGTGAGATGAAATGGAGGACCTACAGTTTAACGTGGAATCCGAACCACGGTGGAGGCCTGGCATTCCCCACAATTCACAAGATGTCTTGTCAGAGGTGAAGGAAGGGTTTGGTAATCAGATAAATTTAAGCCGGAACCGGGGATTGAACCCCAGCCACCAGCATAGAAGTCTGACACCTTACCCCTAGACCGCCAGATCACAGAAGGATGTTGCACTACGTAAATAATAAGTGTGGATTCTAATGTAAATTAAATACATTTTAAATATTATTACGCTGGATATCTGATTATTTATATTAATAATGATCAAAAGGGATGTGTAAAATATAATTTTTATAATTTATATTTATGATCATTCAATAAACACATTTAAAACAATCTTATAATATATAATGCACGTTTGATATCGTGTATTTTCATCATATTAGAAGAAAAGCGTTTCTAAAATAATAATAATACTAATAACTTTAACGGAGTTTCATATACTTTTAACAAGATTGGAGATCTTGTTTCTCCTTCAAGGTTGGCCCTGATCTTTTTCTATCCAACCCTTAAGGGGTCAGCCAAAAAGCACTTAGCGTTGAAGAGTGGTAGACAGGGGAGGGAAGAGCTCTAGAGTCTATATGGTGTTACGTGGGGATAGGGGGTTACACCACACTGTTACGTTACACAAATCTTATAGTTAAATTCTAATTTTGAAAAAATAATATTAATATTACTGTTGATCTTTTCACCGTTAATAAACATACTTATAGATGATTCTCAATTCTGAGAAGTTTTAATTGTGAGCCCTTGCACCAGAAAAACAAAAAACAAACACATGCTATATCCTTCATAAAATTGTGTACACCAATATTAAAAGCATTAAATAAAGACGGGTCAATTTTACAACTAGTATAAAACAAACGGAAACATCCGATGTTCTTGCTGCGCCTTTGGCAAACATACTTTATTCAGATTTGAAAAATATTGGCAATACTATATTGTTAATGCTATTTCACAGAGTTAAAAACAAATAAAGAATATCGCAAAATTGCCACGCGGGGCCTGAGATATTCAGGGTAGAACCCAGTTTGAAAAACACTGTGCTAGATTGCACCCCCACGTTTGGTTTTGTTGCAGCGTCAGTGGCCTGTGCAGTTAGTGTGAGCGTGGTAGAGTAAGGAGCTAGCTAGCTATAGTAGCCTGTGCAGTCAGTGTGAGCGTGATAGAGTAAGGAGCTAGCTAGCTATAGTAGCCTGTGCAGTCAGTGTGAGCGTGGTAGAGTAAGGAGCTAGCTAGCTATAGTAGCCTGTGCAGTCAGTGTGAGCGTGGTAGAGTAAGGAGCTAGCTAGCTATAGTAGCCTGTGCAGTCAGTGTGAGCGTGGTAGAGTAAGGAGCTAGCTAGCTATAGTAGCCTGTGTAGTCAGTGTGAGCGTGGTAGAGTAAGGAGCTAGCTAGCTATAGTAGCCTGTGCAGTCAGTGTGAGCGTGGTAGAGTAAGGAGCTAACTAGCTATAGTAGCCTGTGCAATCAGTGTGAGCGTGGTAGAGTAAGGAGCTAGCTAGCTATAGTACCGGTATGATTTTGTTAGAAAGAACAGTAGTAGCTAGTTACTAAAACTACTTTAATATATTCATACATCAAATCATGTTATCTACAGCTTTCACCTTTGATAAACTTGAGCAATACCTATAAAATAACACAAATCATAAATCATGGATTAAATAGACAAGCTATTATTCTTATTCATTACGGTTGTGGACGCATCTAAATATCATATTTTTAAAATTGAAAAACGACACCTACAAACGGAAATCGAACCCATTACCTTACCTTTAGATTACTACTTCAATTCTCTGACAACTGAGATGGCGTCGATGGTGGTTGCATTATCAGACAGCTCATTTTAATTGATCACTCATATGTAGCTGAATAAATCCACATGTCCTTCACAGACTTTGCCTTAAAATATGAGTAGGCATGGGATTATTCTTGGATAGATAAGTGGTTATAGCATTGGCATACTAGGTCAAAGCTCCCGGGTTAGATTCCCGTGTCTAGGTGTCGTTTTTCAATTTAAAGAATACAAATAATGAAGTGAAGTGTTACCAATTTTGGCCATGAATAGATATGTTTGTATTTTCTCCGTTGTTCTTACAACCCAAATCAGGGTATAGCATCTTGGGTAAGGGTAGGGGTAGATTGACACTGAGGATGGTATCTCAGGAGTGAGATTGGCGAAGGGTCTTAAGTGTCCAAGGAAGTGTAATTCGTGAGATATGACACTTTGTGAGTACCGCACTTAAGTACAAGTTTCTTAAAATGTTTTGTTATATTTATTTGATATGTTATTATTTTTCTTGCTAATTATGTACTGTAAATTTTCTTTGTCGCCATTTGTAAATGTAATAATATCCTTAAATATTTAGTGTCCGTTTAATTTATGTTGAACTAATATTATTCTTAATAGTCTACCTAGTTATGCGTTTTAATTAGCCTGCCAAGGTTGGGGTTCAACTACTTCATCAATAATCTCGATATGCATAACAAACTAAACACCTGCTTCAAGTGGCCACATGGTCTAAATCATCACTTTCACAATAGACTAGTTCACCAATGAGAAGAGATCAAGGTTCGAATCTCTGTGGGTATACTGAGACCTGAGTGGGTGGTTTCACTAAAATATATTCAACCTTCCCTCCGAACAAATGTGGGTACACTTCCTTCTAAATTCAAACTTACTCATCCCGAGCTGATTACAGTACCTGGTTTTGTTTGCGTACAATGGTTAGTCAGACGTAGTAAAAAAACAAAACAAAAAAACTACATGACAAGAAATAATTGTACTAAACGAATCTATTTTGCAGCCGTTCTGAAAATGGCATCATGTGAATTAATGCCAAGCCCCAAGGCGTTCTGGCCGTCTATAAAGGATGATCTCACCAAGGTGACTTGGGCCCATGCTGTCAATAGCAAAGATGATTTCAACAAGGCTCTAAAAGGTAAATTACACTGGAGTATTAAACATAAGACGATTACCATACATATGCTGGCGGCCGGGGTTCGATCCTCGGTCCCGGAAAAGATTTATCTGATTACCAAACCCTTCCTTCACCTCTGACAATACATCTTGTGAATGTGAGGAATGCCAGGCCTCCACCGTGGTTCGGATTCCACGTTAAACTGTAGGTCCTTCATTTCATCTCACAATCACCCTACCATCACACATTACCGTAAGTGCGTATAACCCGAACGGGTAGTAAGACGCGGTGCTAATAATAATGATTACCATACAAATAAAGGGAGGGGCACTATTCATCATCGAGGTTAAAGTATTCTTGGTGCGAGTAATAGAAATACGTTTACTTCGTTGCTTACTATTATCATTGTCAATTCAGTATTATTGTGAATCAACACATTATGAATACGGATATACCAAGTAATAAAAGTATTAAATTACTTTGGTACTTACTCGATGACATTAAAACACGAAATTTAATTTCTATACTTAAAAAATATATGCAACCAATCACTATCTTGAATTTATACAATCCAGTCCAACTCATTATACCCTATTTATATATCTTGATCTGGTTCTATACTATCCACCTAATTACACCCTATCCCTATCTTTATCTTGTTTCATTCAGTCCAACTCATTACACCCTATCCTCTCTTGAGCTATATCTATACGTTCTACATCATTACACGCTATCCCTCTCTTAAGCATGTTATATTCTGTCTACATCATTACACCCTATCACTATTTTGAGCTATTTCTATCCAGTCTACATCATTACACGCTATACTTCGCTTGGGCTAGTTCTATCCAGTCTACATCTTTACAGCGTCCCTCCCTTGAGCTAGTTATATCCAGTTTAAATCATTACACACTATCCCTCTTTTCAAATAGTTCTATCCAGTCTACATCAGAACACCCTATCCCTCTCTTGAGCTGTATCCATTCAATCTACCTCATTACACCCTATTCCTATTTTGAGCTAGCTGTATCCATTTCACCTCATTACACCCTATTTTTTTATCTTGAGCTAGTTATATCCAGTCCACCTTAATATACCTAATCTGCATCTTAAATAATTATATCCAGTCCACTTCATTATATCAAATCTCTTTCAACTACATTCTAAAGTTATCCTCTCATCTTTGTCTAGGTCTTAGCCGTGGTCTCTTTCCATTGGGTTTGCCAGTAAGTACCCTAAACATGGTTTTATATTCTCACACATCCTGCCCAAATTAATCTTCGAGACTTGTTTATCCTAGTAATGTCTTGTGATGAGTACAAAATATGTAATTCATCGTTATGTAATCTCCTCCACTCCCCAATAACCTTATTCATTTTTAGAGTAATTATACTCCTAATCACCTTTTATTTGAACAACCTTATCAGAATATTATTAATAAAATGCCTAATTTTGGTTACAGCAAAGTATTTTTGTAGTGCTTTCTTCGCTATATTTCTCCTTTTTCATTCTTATTAGATTAACTTGATTCATTAAAATATATTCTAAGATTTTTTTTTTCAATAATGTCTTTCCCAACTTTTCCGAACCCTTTTAGTAGTTGACGCTTAGTTGTGATGGTTTTAAATTACCATATAAACATTTAACTGTTGTGAATTATGTTGTGGGTTTCCCAATTCCTGTATCAATAGCAATTTTATTATTATTTTAATATGATACTTTGTGGATTTCTCTGTAGCTCTTATAGGATCATGTGATGTGTGAGAGTTTTCCCTTGTAAATTCACTAGAATAAATCGTAGCCTATTAAATAAAAAAATATTTATACATATGTTATATTTGGGCTTGATACGAAAATGACTAATACATACTCGCTAAATTATAAATATATTGCTAGGTTTGTGTGAATGAACATTACTTGAGCTAACCTGTGATATTGCTGAGTATATTATTTGTCTTTCTAATATAAGAAAGCCTATACATAATCTGAATAGTGGTATATTTGTATTTCTTATGTGTAAATTATATTAATAATCATACTTTATTTAGAGCTATGTAACAAAGAAAGCATATGTAGGACATTTACACGAAATTAACTATACCGTCCCTGATATAATATTATTTGTCACGGGCAGATTTTGTCCTTGATTTGTTAAATGCATAAACTCAATTTACAAATTATATGGATTATATAAAACTATTTCAATCAAGTCACTTACTAAAAAGTTTGGATGCAAGTCATAACTAAGATTGAGTATTTTTTTATTATTTTTTTGTTTCATCATCTTTATTTTATAGGCTAGTTCACAAGAGGGTGTTATGTATAATTTAAAAGGTAATTATTGTTTAGCCTACCACCAGTGATTTTAGGCTGACTTACCTCAAACCTTCACTCCAAAAATTGTCACTTTGCGTTAAAATATTCACGTTCATTAAAGGGTTTCATGATGATTATTATTATTATGATGATGATGATGATTTATATAGGTAGCCCGTTATTTGAAAACTGGACACTGATGTTGCCACAATGACGGTTACACATTGTAGGTCTATTTACATTCTTAGTCCATTTTATTAATACATAATAGAGTAGTAATCCATAAGGTAGTGTTAAGGCCGGTACACACAGAAATCTAATCTAAGCTGTGCTGTTCTAAGACTTTGTCAGTTTGGTTTCATAATTATTGCTAAACTATACTCTGTTTCTGTTGGAAGAACGATAGAAAAAATTAAAATATATTTCTTTGCTGCAAACATTAACAGTATTTTACCTTATTATTTGTTTTATTTTTTAGGTATTGATATTATCTATAAAAAGTGACAACTGCAGATAACATGACTTGAATTATGGATATATTAAGATGCTTTAGTAACTTTAGTAACTAGCCTCTATTGTTATTCTCACAAAAATCATACTTTAAGCAATGGTCTCTGTTTCCACTCCTGAATTCAGTGTTGTTTCTTTCTGGTCTGCTCCAGTAAAGTTTAATTATGGCCTTCTCTAAAATGTCTTATTAGAGTTCCGGTTATATTACTGTGGAAGAGAAGATTGTTTTCGAAGATGAACAATTTTAGGAGGTGGAGCTTTGACTTGTTCAATTAACGCTTCCATTTTAATATAAAACATTTACTAAATATAGGACCTAAATAAAATATTACTTAAATACACGTGAAAAAATGTGTTAGCTTAACCTCAACAATTCTTTTGTTATTTTCATCAAACCAGCACTGCGTCTATTCAGCACAGATTCAGAGCTGCGTTATACACATGCGCAACGCAAGATGGCTTAAGATGAGATATGAAAAATTGGCCTGGCCTTCAATCGAAAAAATATATGGCAGCATAGAAAGGCATAGCTTAGCTTAGCTTTCTGTTTGAACAAAAACATTTAAATATATCGTACGCTATTTTTCTAAAGAGTTAAGACCGGTAAACACAGGACGCTAGCTAAGCTAAGTTAAGACTCGATCATATAACTTGTTAGAACAATAGCGAACAATATATTTAAATGTGTTGACTCATACAGAAAGCTAAGCTAAGTTAAGCTAAGCTATGTCTTGATACGGTGTACTAAGTTTGTTTTTCTGATTAAAGGTTGGACAATTTTTCCATCTCTCATATTGTGCCACCTTACGTTACGCATGCGCATAACACATCTTGGGCTCCGTATTGAGAAGATGCAGTGTTGGTCTGGTGAAACTTAACTAAAGAAGTATTGAAGTTTGGTTTTCAGTTTGTTTCATGTGTCTTGAAGTAATATTCTATTTAAATTTTATATTTTTATATTAAAATGGAAGCGTTGATTGAGCCAGTCACAGCTGCGCCTCCTAAATTTTCTTCATCCTCCAAAACAGCTGCTAACAATAGTACTTTCTCTTTCTCAGTACTATCATCTAAACTCAAATGAAACATTTTGGAAAGCGCCATAACTAAACTTCACTGGAGCAGAGCAGAAAGAAGCAACACAGAATTAGGGAGGGGGAAGAGGTATCATAGCTTAGCTTAGCTTAGCGTTCTGTGTGTACAGCATTTATTATTGTAAGTTATTAATAACCTTTTAGATGAACTTAATAATTCATAAATAAAATAACAAATATTGCTAAAATAGCTAATTTTATCGACTTGTAATCAATGTGGTTGGTCAAAAGTGAGTTTTCAAGAAAAATCAAGTTTTAGGCCTAATTTTATTGCTACAAACTTAACTGCCCATAAATACTGCCAACAACTTACACCGATCAATATAAGAACACAGAATAAGGAGGAATAGGAGTAATGATAGAATGAGCCAACATTGGCATTATTAGAAAGAAAAAAACACTTTATGCATTTGTTTGTGCTAGACAACAACTCCTGATTCAGGATTGATAACCACGTCATTGATAGAAGAGGAATTGTTTTAATCTATATTGATTGTGTTAAAAATGAAGCATTGTCACAAAATAATGGGTCATTCTATTGATAAAATCGTGTATAAATAATTGTATGTGGCTCCTGTTGAATAAATTTTACTCAAACTTAATTGTTACAATCAATTATAAATAATGATATTAAAATTAATAAATGCATTCATATTTTGAACAATGATTACTTGTTTGGGCAATTTTGTTAGTTTGCCACATTTATTTTACAATGTATATACTATGAAGTGATTTGAGCTCTGTCATATTTGAAAAACATAAGTTTTTTTAAAAAAAACTGTCTTTTTATGGTAGAGTAATGATATAGTTGGATCAATTATCAACAAAGTCTTAGTTGGAAGTAGAATATTAAAGTAGAGTGGTGCATATTAATTGATTACGATATTATTTAACAGCTGTCAAAAGTGACATCTTAATACCATTTGTAATTAATGAATATTTTATTCGCATGTACATGAAAGTAAATGCATAACTTTTTGAACTGCACTAATTGTACATTCTATCAGTGGAAGCTGTTTCCATGTCCCGATGGTATGATGGTGGTAGTGAGTATGAGGGTTTGGAACCAGTGGAAACATTTATACCTGAATTAAGCCTAATCATTCTGACGCTACGCTGGTGACCTTTGAGTTAGTGCCCCTTTCGGGATAAATACTCGTGGTATCGGCCGGGAATCGAACCAAGAACCCCTAAGTTGGTAGCCAGGTGCGCTGACCACTATAAAAAGGGGTCCGCTATCGTTGTTAATTAAATACTAGGACTGTTAAACTATTAAGAGATGGATAAGTATTTGAAACTTTTATTTTTTATCAAGCAGTGATATAGATTTTTTTCTTTTACAAAAATTTAAACAGTATTTTTATTTTCATGGTACAATTTAAAAAAAAGTTTAAATCACAATTTAAAATTAATTTGTTAAATATAGCTACTATATATATTTTTATCAAAGGAATAAAATGATTATGGTTAACACCTGTATTAATTGTTAATATTGATTGCGATTGAACACCTGTTTGTTTAAATGTTCTGTTAAATAATATACGGGTTGTTTCAGACAAAGTAATGATGCTAGAAGCAGATGTCAATATGGGAAGAAAGGGAATATTTTCCTTCAAGAAGATACCTATAATGGTCCACCCCCCAGCCACGAGATCTGACATGAGTCTAAAAGAATTTTTGAATAAAGTTGCAGCTGCTAAATCTGTCGGTGCAAAACTAGACTTTAAATCAATGGAGGCTGTTGAAGAATCGATCAAGATTATACGAGATATGATTGAAAAAGTATGTTTCACAAGAAACTCACGACTTAAAGTTATTATTCACATACAGGGTGATCAAAAAGCTACTCCTCTCTAATACTAGACAAAAAATATTAATCTTAAAGTCAAAAAGTTTACGTAATATTTCATTCTTGACAAAGTGCGCTTAACTTTTAATATAAGTTTTTAATTCGGGAAACTTTGACTTGGCTTTGAGAGGCTCAGTGCAATTTAGAAACTTCAAAATTTATTAATTAAAACAATCCTTAAGTGTTTAAAAAATGTCACCATCTATGTCGGAGTGAGTATTTTATTTTTCAATTCAAGCTATGCGCATATTATCAAGGGGAAGAAAGCACAGAGGGGTTCGAAACTCCCCATGAGATCTATTATACACCCCTTAAAGAGAGGTCCTCGTATAATACAAACTTAATGTTTGGGTTTTCTTTTATTTTACTACAGTTTTAATTTTATATTAAGTCATCAACTATTTTTTTTTTAAATATTTACCTTTAAGATGCAGCTTGTGAAACTCACAATTCTAAAATTAGCTTTGTCAACATTTTAAATGCCTTTATTTTCATGGAGTGAAGTGGGAAACCATTTAGTAGAAATGACCTTCTGTATCTACTCCCTTGTTTGTTGATGTGCCCAGAAACATAAATTCTGAGATTTGGTTGATTTTTTCATCATAGTGTTCCTGTAAGCAAGTCAGACTGGAATTCAAGCAAAACAAGTACGTGTACAGTTCAATCCTTCTTTATGGCATCTATGTACATAACTGTCCACACCCTTTTCCACACTTACAAAAAACTGACCTCAATAGATTATTTGGGGCAGGAAGATATTTCGAAAGCACTGGTAAATTATCATCTAGTGTACTTCGTTATCTACAGATTTCAGGAAGTTTCTTATTGCCAAACTAGAGTTGCACTTGTTGATACACTCGAAAACTGTGCTGTCAGGCAGCACCCTCTGTTTGAGATAAAGAGGACAAGCGTTTATTTTCTTGGCTGACTCCTTTTCTGAGGCAGATAAAATTATAGTCGCTTAAAGAAGTTTAATTATTCTTTGCGCCCTATAGATAATACAATAAAAACTTTATTTCCTACCTTTACAATTGCAGCAGAATAAGCAGTTCGTCTTTGAAAATATCTACTGGTTTACAGCGTTTTTTGAATCTATAAATTTGAAAAGTAGTATCTTATATTTTCTGAATACAGCAGAAGTTGTATGGCACTCTGTAAAGGCATGTAGGAACATAACATACTACCTTAGATTTCTTAGCAAATTTGATGTACACAAATAAAAATATTTTATTCATCGATACTCATAAAAACATTTACAAATCAAGGTTTTCACGGTGATGTAAACAAATAATGATGAAACATAAAAACCACTACACACACAGCTGTAAGGCTGGACATTATGAAGGAAAATCGGGTTTTCATAGGACGTTACTAATTTTACCAACATCCTTCCACCATAACCTTTAATAAGAGTCTCTCTCTTAAAAAAAGGTTTCTTTCATTTTCTAGTAATTTAAATGTTCCGAAACAGAATTTACATATAATATAAAATGATATTAAAAAAAAAATTATATGTGTTAAAGTTACACTTTCTGAACCGATTGATTATATAAACACACGAGTTATAAAATGACTTGAATCTAGAATAGACATCACCCAGCCATTAATTTATCACTGTGAAAAGGGATGAGGGTTTGGGGGTGCACCAAAATCCCACCAATGATAAATACTTCAACAATGCTGAGAATCAAACCTGGGAACCTTAGCCTAGTAGGCAGACTCGCTACCAACTGAGCTTACTGCGTTGGATAATAATTTACGTTTGTACAAACATTTCAAAATAGTGTATAGTTTAGATAGTAATCAATTCTTGAAAATATAGTATTGTTTAAATAATAACACATTGCATCATGTTTACAGTTGAAGTTCCCTTTGTGGCTGAACGCAGACATCCTCAAAGGTCCAGTGAACAGCATCATAAGTCCTCTAGATGCAGACATATTCCTCTCTCTGTGCACACGTAATCTCCCCGAAGCCACACTCTCCCTCGGATGGACGCTATTCTACGCGGCACCGATCATAGTCCCGGGCAAGTACGAAGCAGACCACATCATCCAAATGAAAGATGCTCTCACTCGCAACAATGTGACTCAACCTGTGACATTCGCCGTAGACGCGTCGCTAGCCGCTCAGTCTTTGGACACCTTACCAGCTCTTATGGACGTACCTGGAATCACAGACATAACACTCACCGTATTCCTGTCAATCCCAGCCTTTGTTAACATCTCTCAGCTGACAACGCTGATTAAGACATTCGGCGAAGACCGGGTTTATGTGGATTTGCCAGAGAGTCCTAACAAGCTTAACTCAACTTCACCTTTAACTTTCATAAAACGCGTCTTTAATCTATTGCCAATGATAGCTAATTGGATTTGAAATTTAATTGGATAGTAAAATAACGTAATATTTTTTAAAAGTTTTTCAAAATTACACTAAGGACACTTACCGCCCCCATGATAGAAATCCTCCCACTGCTATAATCAAGAGACGACTCAAAACTGCAAAAATAATCTTCGAATAACTCCAAATCTCATATAGTGATACCAAAAATGTCTATATTTTGCGGAAGGCTGTACCTAATCTCCTACATCCTTCATATTGATCATATATTTAGATGATTCGCAAAAAACGTTGTTGAATAAATTTTATTTTCACATCATAATTTTTTTTTTTAAAATTGTCAAATAAAAATACAAGTATAATTTACTGTCGGTAACTTCACCCTGGCGTGGAGCAAGATTTCAAAATAACAGACAGCTATTTCAAGATTTCAGGAAAGTTGAACATCTGCAAGGCATTTAAACGTTATAGAAGTCGACCCACTAAAGATACAGTTTTTAGTAATACTTATTTTCACAGTATTTGTGTTAGAGAAATGTACCATTTTTAATGTATTATCTGTTTATTAAATTCGCGAATCTTTAATTTTTTCCCTCATGTTGTTGATCGATAAACGGAGGTGTTTAAGGAACTCAATTTTCAAAAAGTGATATGGGTGGTTGATGTAGTGAATATTGTTTTCTTTCAGAACAAAAGTTTTTCATCCATTAATAATTCTAATATTGTTTTCAATTAAATGTAAATGTTTTGATTAATATCTTTAATTTGAAATACATTTCATTATTTTTAAAAGCTGCCAATATATTTTGACAGTGCCATTCCATATTAGAGCCATAGTGTGGCCAATATGAAATACTAGTAGAAAATTAATTACTCACATAATTAAAATTTTTATTCTTAAATAGTTGTAATAAAAATTGGTATAGTTATACACAACACAATCAATTCCATGTTTAATTTTGAGTAAAAAACCCCCAATTGTATCACAGAATTCAAAAAGTATTCCATATTGGTGTATTTTACTCTAGGTATTATTTTTTGATGTTGGAGAGAGGGGTAAATATATCTCATTTACTATAATCAAAACTCGGCTGATGGCAAGGACAAGGAAGGGCATCGGAGGTATTTTTGGTTCCACCCCCATTTCCCTACTTTATGTTTCATACATTCGGTATCGGTATTAAGCTTTGAGCTAGCTCCATACATGAACTTTAAATATCCATTGAAAACACCGCTTCCAAGTGAGAATGCTTTAAAACAACTCACTTTCAAAATGTTCCTCATAAGAAAGTCAAGCTGAGAGCAAAGTGTTTTTACTTTGATTGAGAGAAAGAGAGAGAGAATTAATCATTTTGATGTGTGCGTAAGTAGACATGGTGAGATCCTACCTGCTGCTGAAGATCCGGTGAAGCAGTAACCCAAGTAGGCCTACCTGGGGTTGTAATAGGATGATCTTGATGCTTCGGATCAGACGCACATTTATACCAGTTAGGATAAGAATGGTTTATTTTAATTAGCGAAAGAGAGTGCAAGACACGAAGAGAAACTGAGAAGTTGAGCCGCGGTGGTGACGCACGTCCACCTTTGAGAAAAACACTTTGCGTACTAACTAGGAAACTATGTATATACTATGAAGGGATTTAAGCTCTGTCATATTTGAAAAACATAAGTTCTTTTTAAGAAAAATTGGTGAATAATGGCAGATGAATGATATAGTTGGATCGATTATCAACAAAGCCTTGAGTGGAAGTAGAATATTAAAGTATAGTGGTACATAACAATAGTTAACGATAACATTTAACAGCTGTAAAATGTGACATCTTCATACCATCTGTAATTTACACATATATTATACGCACGTACATGAAAGTAAAATGTATAACTTTTTGAACTTCACTAATTGTACATTCTATCAGTGGTAACTCTTTTCATGTCCCGATGGTATGATGGTGGTAGTGAGTACGAGGGAGTAGAACCAGTGGAAACATTACACCTAACTAAAGCCTAATCATTCTGACGCTGATGACCTTATAGCTAGTTCACCTTTGAGGAAAAATACTCGTGGTATATGCCGGAAATTGAACCAAGAACCCGTAAGATGTTAGCCATGTGCACTCACCACTATACCAAGGTTTCCTCTATCGTTGTTAATTAAATCCTATAGCTGTCGTGCTAATCAGAGATAGATAAGAATTTGACACTTTTATTTTTTTACCAATCAGTGATTTTTTTCTTTCACATAAATTGTAATAGTATTATTTTTTTCATGGTACAAGTTAAAAAGAGATTAATTCGCAATTTAAAATGAATTTGCTATGTACAGCTATATATATTTATAAAAGGAGTAAAATAATTATGGTCAACACCTGTATTAATTGTTAATATTGATTGCGATAGAACGCCTGTTTGTTTAAATGTTGTGTTAGTAAAATGTGACATCTTCATACCATCTGTAATTTACACATATATTATACGCACGTACATGAAAGTAAATGTATAACTTTTTGAACTGCACTAATTGTACATTCTATCAGTGGAAGCTGTTTCCATGTCCCGATGGTATGATGGTGGTAGTGAGTACGAGGGCGTGGAACCAGTGGAAACATTACACCTAACTTAAGCCTAATCATTCTAACCCTGGTGACCTTATAGCTAGTTCCCCTTTCAGGAAATATACTCGTGGTATATGCCGGAAATTGAACCAAGAACCCCTAAGATGTCAGCCATGTGCACTGACCACTATACCAAGGATTCCGCTAATCATTGTTAATTAAATCCTATAGCTGTCGTGCTAATCAGAGATGGCTAAGAATTTGACACTTTTATTTTTTTTACCAATCAGTGATATTTTTCTTTCACAAAAATTTTAATAGTGTTATCTTTTTCATGGTACAAGTTGAAAAAAGTTTAAATCGCAATTTAAAATTAATTTGTAATACATAGCTATATATATATATATATTAATAAAAGGAGTAAAATAATTATGGTCAACACCTGTATTAATTGTTAATATTGATTGCGATAGAACACCTGTTTGTTTAAATGTTGTGTTAAATAATATACGGGTAGTTTCAGACAAAGTAATAATGATAGAATCAGATGTCAAAATGGGAAGAAAGGGAATACTTTCCTTCAAGAAGATACCTATAATTGCCCACCCCACTACAAGATCTGACACGAGTCTAGAAGAATTTTTGAATAAAGTTGCAGCTGCTAAGTTTGTTGGTGCAAAATTTGACTTTAAATTGGCGGAGCTGGATGAATAATTGATCAATATTATACGAGACATGTGAAAAGTACGTTTCACAAGCAACTCATGTCTTATAATTATTATTCAAGAGATAAAGGCTGATCAAGAAGCTACTTTGCTGTAATATTAGACAAACAATATTAATTTCAATGCTAAAAATTTACGTTATGTTTCATCTTTGGCAAAGTGTGCTTAACTTTTAATATAGGTTTTTAATTCGATAAACTTATACTTAGCTTAGAGAGGTTCATTGCAACTAATAAACTTCAAAGGTTATTAATTAAAACTATATATCAGAGTGTAAAAAAATACCACTATCTATATTGGAGTGACTATTTTATTTTTCGATGACCATATTCAAGTTATGGGTATATTATCAAAGAGGAATATAGGAAATGGGGTTCGGAACTCCCCATGGGATCTGTTATACATCCCTTAAAGATGGGCCTCATAAAATACAAACTTAATATTTGGGTTTTCTTTTCTTTTACTACAGTTTTAATTTTATATTATGTCATAAACTAAATATTATTAAATCTATTTTAATATTCACCTTTAAGATGCAGCTTGTGAAACTCACAATTCTAAAATTAGCTTTTCCAACTATTTAAATGCCTTTATTTTCATGGGTTGAAGTGTTAGAAATTACCTTCAGTATCTTCTCCCTTGTTTTTTGATGTTCCCAGAAACATAAATATGAGATTTGGTTGATTTCTTCATCATAATGTTCTTGTAAGCAAGTTATACCGGAATTAAAGCAAAACAAGTATGTGTACAGTTCAAGCCTTCTTTATGGCATCTATGTACATAACTGTCCACACGCTTTTCCACACTTAAAAAAAACTGACCTCAATAGATGATATAGGGCAGGAAGATTTATGAAAGCACCGATAAAAGGTCATTTAGCGTCCTTGGTCTTCGATACATTTCAGAGGTTGTTTATTGCCAAACCAAAGTTGCATTTGAAACCACACTCTCCCTCGGATGGACGCTATTCTACGCGGCACCGGTCATCGTCCTGGGCAAGTACGAAGCAGAACACATCATCCAAATGAAAGACGCTCTCAGTCGCAACAATGTGACTCAACCGGTGATATTCGCCGTGAACGCGTCACCAGCCGCTCAGTCTTTGGACACCTTACCGGCTCTTATGGACGTATCTGGAATCACATACATCACACTCAGCGTATTCCTGTCACAGCCGTCCTTTGTTAACATCTCTCAGCTGACAACGCTGATTATAATGTTCGGGAAAGACCGGGTTTATGTGGATTTGCCAGAGAGTCCTCACAAGCTTAACTCAACTTCACCTTTAACTTTCATAAAACGCGTCTTGAATCTATTGCCAATTATAGCTAATTGGATTTTAAAAATAATTGGATAGTAAAATAACGTAGTATTTTTTAAAAGTTTTTCAAAATTACACTAAGGACACTTACCGCCCCCATGATAGAAATCCTCCCACTGCTATAATCAAGAGACGACAAAAATAATCTTCGAATAACTCCAAATCTCATATAGTGATACCAAAAATGTCTATATTTTGCGGAAGGCTGTACCTAATCTCCTAAACCCTTCATATTGATCATATAATAAGATTATTTGCAGAAAACGTCGAATAAAATTTATTTCCACATAATATTTTTTTTTAAATTGTCAATTAAAAATACAGTGGAGCGTCGTTAATCCGGATCGATCGGGACTGGGACCCAACCGGATTACTGAATTGTCCGGATTTTCAAATGTGCCTTCAATAACTGTATACATACGCAATGTATTGACTAGAGGATACATGACGCTCGGGAGTCTACTGTATTGCAAAATAGAGGGTGAAGGTTTCGAAAAATACAGTACACAAAATATTTTAATAAAGTATATTGAATAAGAACATGTACATTATGTAATTTAGATTAGTAACTCTACAATACTTTTTAGAAAAAAACCCCTAGAATCTACAGTAATTACTGGGTAAAAACGTCCTTAATTGTTTTTTGTACAAGACTTGACCTACGTTTCTTTGCAGCCACATCTCTCAGTCTGAAGTACGAGTTGTGTCGCCGTCCCCTCAGGTTGCCTCTCTAACCAGTTCATAGCTGTCTGGAATGCTTCATAGGCGTCTGAGTGTGAAGGACCGGCAGCTTCCTCAGCATCCATTTCTTCGTTGTCGTCACTCTCTCTTATATTGCTTCCATTATCACCACTGCTGTAAAGTTTGTAAATGATAGCACACAACTGAGCCGATCCGGATTGGTGACGCTCCGGATTTTTGACGTTCGGATTTCCGACGCTCTACTGTACAAGTATAAATTAGTGTCGGTAACTTCACCCTGGCGTCGAGCAAGATTTCAAAATAACAGACAGCTATTTCAACATTTCAGGAAAGCTGAACATCTGCAAGGTATTTAAACGTTATAAAAGTCGACCCAATAAAGATACAGTTTTTAGTAATACTTATTTTCACAGTCTTTGTGTTAAAATGATGTATCAGTGCCAGAACCATAAACGGAGGTGTTAAGGGAGCTCCAATCATTTCTTAAACTAATATTAAGACTGCATCAGTGGCCGCATGGTCTACGGCATCACGATTGCAACAGACTAGACTGCCAATGGCAGGGAGATCGAAGTTACACCCGGTAGGGTGGTATCTCCAAAATGGCTCTCCCCTCTCCCTAAGCCATTAGAGTAATAAGTGAATGGGAGTATAACCCAAACTAATAAGGCATTATTCCAAAAAAATACTTAATATTTATAATATATGTGTCATGTGTGTCTTCTTCAATGCCTAGTCAAGGAGCTTTTAGGAGTTGGATAAAATTCACAGAACTACAACAAAAAATTTACTACAGAAATAATTAAATGTCCTCATTTGCGATAAGGTATTAAAACCTTCCCTGGATCTGCAGTTGGGGGAATCCCCCACTAGTTATTTGAAGCTAAAAAACATTTCTAGTGAATGTGTTTGTACAACTAGGCAAAATGTATTTGCCAGTGTGAATGAGTCTAAAAGAATCTTTTTAGGGCTATCGATTATAAGTGTGTTGCTTAAAGGTGAGTATTTATGGAACGTAAGGTAAAGATAGTATTTTTCATTGTGTTTTCTTAAAATCAAAATGGCCAAAATAGGTAATTAAAAAAGTCTTAAGTATAATAATATTTAGCACCGCGTCTTACTACCCGTTCGGGTTATACGCTTTAAGTACCTATTAATTACGCTAATGAATTAGGAATTGGGGAGGGTGAATTAAAGTAAGTGAACCTGCATTTGCGTGGAGGGAGTGTGGAAAACCATTTAGGAAAAACCAATCCCAGTTCACCCGACTGAGATTCGAACCTTGATCTCCTCGTCCTCAACAGCCAAGCTCAACACGACTAGCGCGTTAGCCAACTACGCCACCGAGGCGGGTTCTTAAGTCTAAACATAAAGTTTAATTTTCTTCACAAAGTGATTTCAACAGTTGTTGAATATGCATCAAGGGTACCTTAGAATTTAATGAGAATTTTTTTCTTTTTATTTAAAAATTTACTCATCTAATACCACTAGCTCATGCTATATTTAACAACAATTGATATCACCAAATGAAGAAAACTTAGCCCTATAGTTTGGTACTGAAGCAATATTTTATTTATTTTGTCTAAACAAAAGTTCTTGTATAAAAAGTGAAAACACTCTTCTCTTAATTAGAGTTCCCTACATCCACACCTTAATCTTATTAGACATAATTAATTCCACTGGCTAAGTTCTCTCTTAAAATTTAATTTGTACACCATCATTAACTTATGTATACACAGATTCTGTCTATCTATATTCTTTTGTGTATCAACAAAAGTTCGTTTAGCATGGACAGGTAGTTGTATGCGGTGCTAAAATAAAAGCTCCCCTATCAATCAATTTGTTCACCTATATTGTGTATTATGACTGGTACCACTCGCAAATATGGTTTTTAAATATTTAGTTTATTTGCTCCATATATTACTGGTCTAAAATAATATAGATGAGAGGGGTATAATTTTAGAAAAGTACCCACATTTAAGGAGGGAGGTGGCAAATCATTTAGGGAAAAGAACTAACTCAATATACTGGACTGGTATTTTAACTAACTTCCCCGTCATCAGTAAACAAGAGCACATAAGACTGACGTCTTTAATTTTAGCACCCCGTCCCTGTTCATGTTATAAGCATATGTACTAATTACGTTAATGTGTTGAAAAGTGAAGGAGGTTTAATTTGGAGAATGCCTATCCGAATTTACGTGGAGGGAAAGTGACTTTTTTTTAAACCACTCATAGTAATGACTGTGATTCAATCCTCGCTCCCCTGTCATCAGAAATCTAGTATTTTGTTAGAGTGATACCTAGGACCAAGCGGCCACCAAAGCACGTGACGTATTTTTTGATATTCTTCTGGGTCTTGTATAAATTAATTTCTATTTGGAAAGGCATAACTGCTAAAATAGACTTGCACTGAAAACTTTAATAATAAACCTCAAAAGGGGCCGGTGATCATTTTGTAATAGAACCTCTTAGCACTTGGTTGCCGTAGACGGATAAATCTGAGTTCATATACCGGCTTGATGCTTTGAGAGTGGTTTACCAATCCTCTCTCTCAATTTTGGTAAAACATAGATCCTTGCATCATACATACTCTATAAGAGTATTTATAATTCCTCGATAATATTTTGGTCATTGCTATGATATTTTTAATTAAGGTATTAATCTTTTAATATTTCGGCAGTAGGACACCCATATACTCCTTCACGATCGTTAACTTTATTATCAAGTCCATATTTTAGGAATTAGCTCTGAGCAAGTTTCTTGAATACAAAAGATTAGTCATATTCATATTCAAAGTCAATCATAATTATAACTCGGGGAATCAATGTGTAACTAAGAATGTTGTCTCAAGGTTTGCAACTCATGATTGGCTAGTGGGCCACTAAGATAGATTCTTGTAAAATATATTAAAAGAAACAATGAGTAGAAATCTCAAATACAAATTCACAACAAATGACTGTGTAATCCAAATTTTAAATAGGCTCAATTTAGATCAAATAATTATTTGAAAGTTAAGATATTGAATCAAGTACATTATTTAAAATAACTATGGTTTTGACGGCTGGTGTTACCAAGATCAGAATTTGAAACCGTCATATCTAAATAGAATTTTTTTAAACATTGTAGTATTTAAGTTTGAGATCATTATTCAAACCATCCATTTTCTCAAAGCTAGAATGTAGACTTACTTTAAGTTTTATAATGAAATCACCAACTGAGAGAGAAAAGTGGACATTTAACATTTGTATATAATATACAATCTCAGGGTTTAAATTAAATTGGTTTCGGCTGGTTCTAAAATGCACAACTGTCTTAATGAATGGGACTACCATGTACAATATATTTAAGCAAACAACCTCATTTACTAACTTATTTTCGTGGTACATCTGAGAATGGCAACGATCACCCACCGCCTTAACGCTGGACAGCACTGTCAATAATGAAGAATTTATAAAAAAATACATGGTTGATAATTCGACTATAATAAGAAAACAAATGGCAAATAATAATTATGGTATGAGTAATAATTTAAAAAAAATCGTCAACAAAGACAAAATTTTATTTTAGCTTGATAAAAATATAAATTAAAGTAGGTAGGCCTACTTTAAACAAAGGTTTTGTCAATTTGACATTGCTGAGATGGTAAAAATCTATTTTCCAAGATGGCTGAAAAATGTTAACTTAATAATGTTGCCACCCACCTCGGTGGCGTAGTTGGCTAACGCGCTAGTCGTGTTGAGCTGCTCGACTGCTGAGGATGGGGAGATCGAGGTTCGAATCTCAGTCAGGTAAACTGGTGTGGTTTTTCCTAAATTGTTTTCCACTCTTCCTCCACGAAATTGCCGGTTCACTTCCACTAATTCAACCTTCTCAATTCCTAATCCATTATCGTAATTAGTACTTAAAGCGTATAACCTGAACGGATATTAAGACGTGGTGCTAAATAATAATAATAATAATAATGTTGACAAATTTTTTAAATAATTTTAATACATCCTTCCTGGTATAAATATTTGATAAAATTAACTTGAATACTTTATCTTTTTATTTGTAATATTAGATAGTTATGGTTTCGAATGAGTAGCGTGATAGTGATATGTAGATTTGATTAAAAAACTGTTTTATTCTCACCCATTGGAAATTTCCTTAAAGCTTCTGGTGGAAAACAAATTAATAAAAAAAAAGAATAAACATATAAAAGAATTCTCTTAACTAACACTTAGAGTGACCACTGAAACTGGACTTTCTTTTAAGTTGATCATTTGTCTCCAAATTTTAAAGTTGAATAATGCTGTTTTATATATATATATATTATTCAGATCTTATGATAAGTAGAAGGTCTTAATGTTCCAAATAAATTGTTCCACCTCCCTTAGCCATTAATATACATTACAAATAAAAGTGTTACAAAACGGAAAGGAAACAAAGACTCTAGAATAAAAAATACAGTTATTAGAGATATATAAAATGAAAAATATAGGAAATAAAACAAACAAAAAAGAAAAATATGGGCGAAAATAAACATTTAAAAACTAGCACATGTCAAAACTGACCAAAATAATCTGAGAACGTTTGTTGTGAATTCAGGAAAGTCGTCATTGTTGATCTTCAAGACGTTGGTATGAGCCAACAAACCACTATTGCTACTTAATAAATACTCTAGGTAAATAACGTCTACACTCAGTCCAGTGTTTAAAACATGTTAATATCTTGAGAGTAATTAATTTATAGAGTTCATGGAGAAATGCAATCGTCACAGATTATATCATCCTTGCTCTCAAGTATGAAGTTTCCACCCATAAACCACCGTATATGGCGTCTGTCGCTAGTTGACTTCTAAAAAATTATCAAACAATATTTATTAAGTTAATACATCAATCTTAAACTAGATTAAAGCATTATATTTAGAAAAGTATTGAATTCACAACAGTTTACAAAAATTAAATAAAGTTGTATTTCTGTAAATGCATGGATACAACACGTGGAGGATAGGCTACATGTGAAAACGAGGTAGAATTAACATTAAACACACTTTCCAGGATAACTAATTTTATATTTAAAACCCCATAAAGACATTAGTAAATACTTTTTTTAAATAATTTAAATATGACATACCTCTTTTAACCATCATCTTCAGTGCATTAGAAAACTCTCATCATTGAAATAGCTACACCAACTCAATTTGAGTTAAAATTGAAGTTTCCCTCGTTTTTACCCGTACCCTTTGTATATAAAAGAAAAAAAACAGATTACTAAAATATGATAAGAAAATATCTAAAGACATAGTCATTTACATTTAAAAAATATTGAGATTAACTATAATGATACTTACATATTACCTAACATTTTAAAATCTTAATAAACTGTCAAACTGATTATAAGATACAATTGTGATGAGAATATGAAGAAATGGAGAGATAAGTTTATTTATTTTACCCTCCCATGGTATCACTGCATCAGTTGGTTTCCTTTCCAATAATTTAAATTATTTTCCAGAGTTTCCAAACTAATATTTCTAAGTCGTTAAGCAATTATATGTTTCTATGTCATAGCCAATTAGGATATATTGTAAGCTTATGAATGTAATAATTTGTTAGAACATTGATCAATTAGAAAACTAGAATAAGAATATGTGCTGCAGAAAACTTTAGGAGATATTCACATATTTATGTACAGCGAATAGTATTGACAGTTTACTTTATTATTAGTGATATATTTTTATAGGTATTGATAATATCTATAAGAAGTAAAAACTTTAGATCACATGACTGAAAGTAGGTACAGTAATTACTTTTCTAGTTGATTAAATAAGCTTATATCTATTAAAATTTAACTGCATGTAGAATGAAGGGGGTTTATTTATAACATGGATAGTGTATTGTTTAATAATCTAACACGCATAACAGTTTTATAAAAACATTAAATATTTACTAAAACCCATACATTTAAACATTTAAAAATAGGGGTGAGACAGTAGTATACCTAAAATATATCATGATCTAAAATATAATTTATACTGTATATATTTTTATCCTTGTAATTTGTATTAAAAAATTACTGAATTACTGAAAATACTAGACTGGAAATCTAGACGAGTATTATAAATAAGGACTGGCCAAGTCCTAAAGTCGGTTTCAAAAATATACTGAGAACATGTTATGAAAGATAGTTTAGAAAATAAAAACTTTGTAATACACTAAATAAAGAGGCTTAAATGTGTATTTGAATAAACACGATTAAAATGTAGAATATAAAGCACACATAATAGTAAAATTAATAATAAACCTTCACAAATACTAATAATATATTAAAGACACATTAAATTTTTCTCAGGAAGTAGAAACCAACCTTTTAATCAATTTTATACAGCTTGAAAAAATGACATCAAGCATTGGAATATTTATGTGTAATTATTTTAGTTTTAATGTTATATTCTACATTTTATTATGTTTATTTCAGGACTTTGTTTTTTGGGAAGCATTTTAAAATATTGTTTTACTGGTATTGTTACGAGATTAAAATGTGATAAATGGAGATTACATTATTTTATTATGGGACATATGAAAGTAGTTGTAACTTTTGTAAATGTTGGATTCCGCCATTTCTACAATAAACTACAACGGTTGGCTTGCAAAGTATCTATTAAAAGATATACAAAAATGTGTAAACATGTTACTATATTTAATATTACGAGCTTAGAATCTAACTTTTCTAAAAAAAAATCGGCAATGTCATTCCTTTTATAAGCAGCAGAGCTAGATATCACCATATTACAAGACTTCCCCATAGGGTTCCATGAGTGGAATGTAATTGTCGACTTGGAAAATGGCAAAATTGTGTAACACATAGACAACAACAATTACTTTGCTGGCCACAAAAATCCCTTGATTAAAATGTAGTATGTACAATATAATTACATTTTTACTATGCTCAAAAATTATATGAACTTAAATCTATTTTATTTTGATACAGTTTTAAGTTGTAGATGAATCAACCACTTTAATGTTCATGGATCATAACATGTTTAAACAGGAAACAACTTACTAAACAATTTATGTAGACATTTGTATCTTGTTATATAATAATAAGAAATGATTTAGCTCTTTCTGTATTAAAAATTCAGTAATATTATAAAGAAATATCAAAAAAGTATTAGTCAATATGTAAGCTAGATCGTAAGTTCAATAATTAAAGAATTAGCTCTGACACTTTACACATAAACTTACAGGAAAATGCATTGTGTATTTAGTTTTATAATGGTTTTTTATATCAAATAAGAATGTAAATTTGAAAGAAAGAAGACAATAGTCTACTGATATTTTACATACTGTAACTATTAGTAAATCTTTTTATAAATATGAATTGAAGCATGGGAGGGTGCGTGACAAAATGCATACACGATTTGGAGGTGTGCAATGTGGTTTCATGTTATGGATCAGATACTTGAATTGCAACAACTAGTTGAGAAATGTATAGCAGTAAGTATAAAAACGTATGGGTTTGTTGATTTGGTGAAAGTTTGAGAGAGTATGATGTGGATGCATGGTTAGTAAAAGCAATTATGGCACAGCATAAGGGAAGAAAAACCTGTGTTAGGGTGGCTGGAGCTTTGAGCGAATGGTTTGACACTAAACAGGATGTTTGACAAGATTGTGTTATGTATCCATGGTTGTTTTATGTATTCATGGATAAATGTATAAATGATGCTTGAGAGGTTGCGGTTGGTGTGCAAATAAACAATGTGTTTGTGAGAATGCTACTATATGCAGATAATGCCTTATTAATGGCTGAGAATGAAAGTGGCTTGCATAATGCATTAAATTATATGAATGTAGCAACAGAAAAAACGGATCTTAGTTTAAATGTCTTCAAAACTATGGTGAAAGTATATTAAAAGATCAAATCAGGAAATAATTGACAGCTTAGTATAAATGGAAACACTGTTAAAACAAATGAACGATTTTGTTTATTTTGGTTAAATAATTAGTAAAAATAGACGGACAAATGGTGAAATTGACAGCCGGGTGAATGAACCTTGAAAAGTGGTTGCATGCATGTGGACTATTGCAAATAATGAAGAATTATTGAAGGAGGCAAATATGTAAATGTATAAAAGTGTGACAAAGCCAACATTGTATGGATGTGGATGCGGATGGAATGAGATAATATAAAATGTATGTGGAAATACTCGTATGGACAGAGCCAGTAATGGATGGGTGCTAAAGGAGTGTGGTGTGAAAGGGAATCCAATATATCACTGGGAAAGAAACGTCCTACGTTGGTTTGTGCATGTTGAGAAGATGAGTTTGGATCGAGTGACAAAGTAAATATATAATGGTAGAGTGTGTGGACCCAAAGGAAGAGGTAGTCGTATGTTATACACAAATGTGTGGAAAAGAAAAACATTAAGGCTTTTAAGAATAAAAGAGCATTGATAACTATGTAAATGATATCATATTCTGAAAATTGAAAAATGACACCTGGACACGGGAATCGAACCCGGGACCTTCGGCTTAGTACGCCAATGCTCTTACCACTGAGCTATTCAGGATTCGTCCCGTGCCCATGGTCATTCTTCACTCATAGTTTAAGGCAGAGTCTAAGATGGACGTGCGGAAGTCGTCAGCTTATAAACATGTGATTATCTAAGATCACAGCCATCAGACAACGCCGCCATTAGCGACTCGGTAGTTGGCAATTTAGCAGCCATTCGACAATTATATATATAATTGTACAGGATCTTGCATATATATATAACTGTACAGGATCTTGCATATATATATATAATTGTCGAATGGCTGCTAAATTGCCAACTACCGAGTCGCTAATGGCTGCGTTGTTTGATGGCTGTGATCTTATATAATCACATGTTTATAAGCTGACGACTTCCGCACGTCCATCTTAGACTCTGACTTAAACTATGAGTGAAGAATGACCATGCGCACTGGACAATCCTGGATAGCTCAGTGGTAAGAACATTGGCGTACTGAGCCGAAGGTCCCGGGTTCGATTCCCGTGTCCAGGTATCATTTTTCAATTTTCAGAATATGATATCTAAGAGGGAATGTCCCCACTTAAATGCATTAACAATAGATTCGGCTATTTGTTTCATTATGTAAATGATGTTGAAGCAATGACAGAATGCAAGGATAGGGAAGTTTTGAGAAATTTAGTGAGGATGGATTAAGTATGTAGCTGTTTCTTTTTAGGTACATACACAGTTTCTTGTCTACCCAGTGAGGGAACGGTGTGATTAGGTGTGTATGTATTTTCTATAGTAGTCTACAACTAACTTGAAGTTGAACCCTTGCCTAAAAGGATAAGTCAAAGAGACATGCAACTGCATCTTTAGATATTTTTTAAAATGTCTAAGCCAGTTAACTTGTATTTATAGACTAGATGCGAAAAGCTGCATTCTCACAATTTTCATAAGCTTGTATTTATTGGTCAATGCACATGATGACTACAGCCGTAAGCAGCATCCTAAAATGTGTGTACATCATATTAATTAATATATGTTTTAGAATATTTTCAGAACTTTTTTTGTACTAGAAGGTTTTTTATTCTAAAGCTTTTTATATCACCGTGTATATCTTTCTATTCAGGCTATACGCATATGTGGTAGAAGGAATCATTTTAGAGGTAATCTACCCTCATCTCCGTGGAAGGGGAATGGTAAACCATTTAGGAAAAACCACCCTCATTAGACCCGACCGGGCCTTGAACTCCAATCCCCCTGTCTTCAGCAGGCCAGTCTAACACGAGAGTGAGGCCATAGACTATTCGGCCACTGAAGTAGAAGTCTTAAAGCTAACTAGACTATATCTATTAATCTATGAACAATATGACTAAAGCGTCAAACTTGCATCTAAAGATGTGTGCCTGCCTTATTAGTTTATATAAGTTTTCGAAAATAAGCTAAACATTTTCTGTGGAGAAATGTAGCTTTATATAAATGTTGGGGATGTCCTTTTTTGATGTTATTTTAAAGCTATTAACGCCTGAAGGTTTCTCTTTCTGAATGGGTGCAGAGATAATTACACACATTCTTTTATTTTTCCCATTGATGCACCTTGTTATATAAAAATGTAGATTCTAAAAATAATGGAAGATTCTGCTGATATAGAAGGGAGGGGAAGGCTACAAATCTCCTATTAACATAAATTATGTGGTGGACTTATTAAGTTGTCAATAGGATGACACATTTAAGTTATTATAAGATTGACAGGGGCCGACTTTAAAACATGTTTGTACTCCGAAAAGTATTTATATAAAATTTTTGTCTGATGTTGTTGGGAGGGGTGAATATATGTATTTATCTCCAATAATCAAAATCCAGTTGATGTCAAGGAAAGGGGAGAGAAGGAAAGGAATTTTGGTTTCACCCCCATTTCCCCACTTTAAGTTTAATACATTCGGTATCAGTATTAACCTGTGAGCTAATTCCATAAACCAATAATTTATTCCATACCATTTCCATTTCTGCATTAGACCCTAATACTTCCACACTCCCACAGTGACCACATACACTATAATGGAACTAACTTCTGGCAGTTGGAACCATTGAGGGGAGACATATTTTATTCTACTTGCTGTGTGGGCTTTATATGTATTGAATTAAACGCATTAGTGGCCTTTCTTAAAAACAAAGATAATTTTAAATAAAACATGGTATATTGGATTTGCTTCGCTATAAAATAACAAAAAGTGCTTTGCGCATTTACCAAAGATATAAAATTAATAATAATAAAGAGTCACCAAATGAAGGCTGATTTAAGATGTTTTTATACTTTACAGCTGAATGCTAGATTAAAATAAATAAAGCCTTTTTTTTACGTGTTGTAAATATTAAAATGCACTAGTGATATATATATATATATATCATGCATAATGACTTTAATAAATATATTTTCATTTCTAGTTGAGACTATTACTTAATGAAGTATATATTTTTCACTTTCATAAATAAAGGCTTATATTTTATCCTAAGGTAATTTGACATTAATAGTTTCAACTATGAACATTAAAACAATTACTCCAAGTGTTTAATATTATCAGTTGTACTACCAATTATTTATTTATCTTCAAACAAGGCACTCAACAATAATTATTAATGTGCAGTGCACTTCAGTTTCCCAACAAAATAATCTCAAATAGCTCGGAAGTGATTGTAAATTTACTAATACGTGTTATGAAAGAAAAATAATTACATATTTCTCGTTTAAAATTGCCACCCATTATTTTTAATGTTCCCTCCTTGAGAATAATTGAGTGCCAGCCAGCTATTTCTTAATAGTACTATCTAATTTAAAACGAGCCTTAGGCGTGCAAAAACTAAGAAAATGTATAGGCATCTTTTGTAGGCAGGAAATATTATAATTCCAGATGTTGGACCAAAATAAACCCAAAGTTGGGGTCTGAACAACAGTCTCCCGGATCTTAGTAGAGAAGAGTTTTGTAGTGGAATAGTATGAGGTCCCACTGTGACTGATTGCTTCAGTGGATCTGGTTAATAAATCGAAGTCCTGAATATCACATGAGAATCCGATATCCTTTTCATAACATTTATTGTTATTTCCACGAGATCCTGGATAGGTATGGACTATAAAGTCTAACTCTTTAGAAATTACCAGCCGCTCTCCATGGGGATAAAGTTCCTGATCTAGAAGTTCTTTGAGCTAAGGAAAACACTCCTTTGATTTAAAACATCCAAGAACTGTCATATTCTTATCATTATTGCCATTTTAAGATTTCACTTTGTATTTCAAATTGGAATGATATCTCTTATAATCTATCCTTGGATTCGAAGTAGCAATAAAAGTCCATTGGTGAGCAAATTAGACAGAAAACCACTTGATTCTATATTCAATAGTACATAATATTAATTGAGAATAACTTTTGTTCACAAAGTTTGAAAACTGGGTATATAGATCGTTCATAATTGGTTCAAGCAATCTCCCTGATAAATTTATTTTTAACTAGAATACGCATTAACAAACAACCTACAGACAAACAGATAGAAGGAAAGGAAAAATTCAATTTTTTTTAATTAAAATTACTTTTTACGCTCATTGATAATTACAGATCTGAAACCTTAGCTAGGTCGGCGGCGTGTCTGTCTGAGCTAATAAGTCCTGGGTTCAATTCCCAGTATGCCCGAAAAATTTGACAGTTGTGAAATGTGTTTTTCCCCTTTCACAGTGATGAATTTACGACAGGGGGCTGGCTGTGCTCGTCCTAGTCCTAAGTTGGTTATTAAATCATAACTTGCGACAGGACTAGATAGCCGGTAATGGTAAATATATGGCTTGAGTTAAAAACCGAACCAAAATACAGTTTGGAAACATTATTGCATGTAATGTAAAGATAAAAGAAACAAGCCTTATTTTTTAATCAACCTTTATTTTAGACAATTTTTTTAAGTGGATAATAATTAAAGATCCATTTGTAGGTAAATTATTTTAATAACAACAATTTTGCTATTCTTTAACCGTAGTGTATTTCCTATATAAGATTTTTGTAAAGTCCTCCTTCCCTCACTTAAAGCAGAGTACCAGTGGTTGAGAATCTTGCAAACATGTGCTCTTATAAGATAATGAATGGAGGAACAACCAACAAATGTCGTATTCCATGGCAAACTAGTGTAATGTGTCTCTACTTCATGCTTGGTAAGTACTGTACATCCATGGTCGTATAGAAATATTCAAAATAATAAAATTCAACATAAGTAAATGAATGTCATTGTTTCTATAGTTCGTTTTGGCGTGGTTTTAACTTTTATTATTATTATTACATGTTCAGCATTTAAGTTTTATAAGCCTATTATCTATAGAGAGGAAAACTTCTTTAACGATGAAGGCTCTCTATTAAAATACGAATGAATTGATTAGTATAAGTATTTTATTCTGTGTAGATTATTTAGATAAAAGGTTTAAGCTGTTGATCAATGAGTAATGTATCTAAATGCACACATAAACGGTAACACTGAGAGGTGAAACTTGTGTCAACAATGACTTTTAAAAAAATATAGTTTTTCAGATATTCTATCTTAAGCCTCTTATACTGTTATTTTCCATAGTTATAAAGTACACTTGAATAGACTTACATTTGTTTATATTTAATCTTAACGCCAAGAGGAAACATCAACCTTAAATACCATGAGTTGAGCTTAATCTTATTGATTAAAAGACACATTACACACATTTTCATAAACACCAAAATAAAACTTAATACCAACAACAGATATATAATATAAAATTTTGAAAAATAATAGAATAACACTGAAGGAATTAAATGTGATTTGGAAAGTTAATTAGCAGCATCGGTAGCTTCACATGGTCCCAAATAAGTTCCAAGACAAATATAAAATACATTACAAAGAGTAGTTATGATCCACAGGAGAAAATAATCCGTGGTGTGCAGGAAAAAACTGATAATTCAATAATTTTCTAAAATGGGCTGTGTGAACCATTCAATCAAATAATATTTTTCTAAGTGCATCCAAAAAGGAATAATTCAAATACACGATTCATGTTCAACATATATTCCTATTGGTAATATCTCTTAAACTTTAAAATTATTGTTCAGGCAACAATAAATATTCCCTATATTATCTTTTGGCTGATTTTAAGGAATCATGTTTAGTGTATACAAAAGGAAATAAGTTATCTTGTTCCCTTTTCCTTGAAGACAATATATTAACTCAAAACAATATGTTGATATTGTCATTATTATTTTTACAGTAAGTGTATATCTATTTATTTGATTTATTAGACACGCTATGGAAACGCTTGACTAGTCAAAAAAATTTGTTTTTCCCAATGCCAACATAACAGTTTAGAATGATGGTTAAGATCCTGACTAGTAGTTTACTGTGATTTTCTTTATAACATTTAAAAATATGAAGGGAAAAGAGGAAAAACAATGAAGGTTGAAAAAAATGAAAGAATGTGAATGTGGTGCTATCTCTCGAGGATAGATTGAAACAACTTCTTTATATGTCAGAGTAAAAGCAATGATTATTTACCCAGAAAATGGTTGTTAAGGTACAGTGTACAGGGAAAAAAAAAAGAATTTCGACGCAATTGTATGAAAAATCAATTAAAGTCAAAGGGGTTTAATTTAATCCTTTTTAATAATAATGTTATTTAATACTATATCAAAAATTAAGTATTTATTTGAAATAGGTGTTTTTAATGTTAGGAGTGGTGAACAAAACTTAAACTTACTGATTTTGTTTTATTTGTGTTTTCACTAGTCTTTAACTCATTACCTTATAGATTTAGCTCAGGTTGTTTGATATAATATAGTAATGTAGGCACTCTAAATCTTGTTTTTGTGATTGATTATACAATAAGGTTTTTGTGATTGAGAGCTTAATAATCTTTGCCGTTTATACTTTTAATTATGAGTAAGTGGATAAAAATTGTGAATTCTCAAATTGAACCTGAAAAAAAAAGAATACCCAGCTGTATCTGAATAATCTATTGATGTAGCCTTGATACGTATCCTTGAGAGATGCATTATAAATCACGTGATCAAGTGTATATTTGTCCGAATAGCCACGAAGGATGCCGATGCATCCCTATTCACGTCCTTGGATCAAAGGATGGAAGCCAAACGTCGTAGATACGTCCTAGCTCAGTTTAGATGCAGAGTTTGACCAGCATCTGTTATATTATTGTCTTATTTAACTGTCAATTGGCAATAATAAAAAAAACAATGGTTGGTTTCATTCATGCTCTTTAGTCTGAGTTTCAATCATTGTCATTAATTATAAATGGATGATTTGAAGAATTTAAATAATATATCTAACATCTAGGATTTAATATTGCCAAAAATACCAATTTTTTTTCTGGGCATGATCTACAGTAATCAAACGTTGCAAAGAATAATATCAGATGAAATGGTGCTATTTTTAAGAAAAAAAAATTAAAACACGCCAATTTTAGTACTGTGGAATAGTTTTCTTTAGGGAAAATATATGGCCTTAACATAATTTATAAGATCTTTGATAGAAAGCATCACTGTGGACCCGTGGATGTAATAAGGTCGTTGGCGTGCGAATATTTTATGTAGTCCTCGTTTGGGAATTGCATGGCGAGTGTGAATTAATCAAGACTACATCTCATGGATCCTTGACAAGGATCCATGGGCTATCCGGATACAGCCCACGTTTCACCTTGCTAGAGTAACAAACTTCACCTTTCTTTACACATTATTTAGATAAAATTATAATATATGTAAGAAAAAAGCTTAAACATATAGATAAAAAATCATAGCCTAAGCTTAATAGGAAAGTTCTTTAAGAATATAATTAACTAAATAATAAAAAAGTGTTCTGATGTATTATCCTCAGAGCAAGATTCGGATGGACACCTACTATATAAGAACGATAAATTTGTAGGGCCTATTTTTCAGAAAATATACATATGAACAAAACACGGTTTTTTGTATTATTTCCAACTTGTAAATTTAAAATGAACTATATTAATGAAAAAGTTACAAGTTAATATTAAATTTTTTACAATAGGACTTAATTTCAATTATATTAAAATTAAATAAAACACAAAATAAGAAAATAGTTTTGAAGTTATCATATTATTATAGAAAATAAGATACTGTTCTATCATTCACGACGAGTATTTATAATTCAATGATTTTTACAAAATTTGATATTTTTGGATCAAATAATGTTTAAACTGTTGAAAAGGTTCAGTAGCTTTCTGGTAGATTGCTCTCTCTATGGAAGCACCTCTCCTTCTCCCCCCCCCTTTTTGGCGATTACTATCTTTCTATGTTTTTTTATGCAAACCCCGCTACTCCCCCTTCCTCCTTCCACTTTATAAGGTGTTCAGGTAAAACCCTTGACTTGACACTAATTGTCTGTCACCTCCAAACCTGAGCTATTATAAATGTTCCCTGTGATGATATTGTATGATCTTTGTTAAAAGTATTTTTATGGAATAGACTTGATTTTGTTTACCTTATAAATAATTTTCATATACAGTGTTTCCTTGATTAGATACAACCTATTTGTATAACATTGCTTTTTTAGAAGAGAGAGATGAAAAGGATTTTTCTTAATAGTTTTATTCATGTTTTATAGACGAACAAGAACTTTTAGCACTTATAACAGAATTAAATTTGAAGATATTAAGATTCAATTTCAATGGTGCATCTATGAGTTTACTTTTGTTAGGGTGGGCATGTGTGTCATAGCTATTAATTCTATCCCCTGAAAATAATCATTAAATCATTTTAGTTTAAGTCATTATTTTTTTAAAAGAAATTGAACACACACACACACACGTGTATATACAGGTTGTTAAAAAAATTGGTTCTGAAATTATGGATTTAATTGTACACATTAACGTGAGTAGAATGATTTTAATTATGTTACATGACCTCTATGCCCTGATTTTGGTAGGAAGAACATTAGAGAAAATTCAAACATATTGTTTTACAGCCAACATTGATAACATTTTACTATATTATTTTTTTTAATTGATAGGTATTGATTATATTTATCAAAAGTGACAACTGCAGATAATATTACTTGATGTATGAGAATATTAAACTTGTTTTAGTAACTTTAGTAACTAACTTCTACTGTTCTTCCTACCAAAATCGCACTATAGTTGTGTCGATAAGTTGGTAAACTCAAATAATAATAATATTTATAATAATAATAAAAGCTTCTTAGAAATTATAGGTCCACAAACTTACTCACATATAGCAAAAATAAATTAGGTACTTTAGTAATAAAAATATATTATACGCTGCAACAAAGACATTTTATCTCACGTTTATCTTGAAATAGACATTTACTAAAAACTTGTTAATATATGTCACATTAACTAATAGGTTTATACTTTGTTGTAGAAACACGTGACCAATAATCATAAATGAAATAATATACACTGTTACTTACTCTGTGCAGGGGTTGCTTTAAGGCTGTGCGGTGGCTGTCCAAGGCGCCAGCTTGAGGGGGCGCCAAACAGAGCTAGACATGACCTAACATAGCATTGCTGGATATAAATAATAATCCTCAAACCCAATGTAACTTGGGCGTGATATGAAACTAGTCCCCAAACCTAACGTGGACAGGGCGTGATAGTGGAAATGCTAAGCTTAACAAACGTTCAATTTTTTATACTAACATGAAATTTTACACATTAGTATAATTATGTGGCAAGTAAAATATAATATGGTGCCACTCTCAAAAATCTATTTTACATTTACCAGCTTGAAATAATGATGCTTTAATTTTTTTTTTGCAATTATAGCTTAAGCCGTTCATAATGTCAAAGTGTTTGTTAAACCTATATAAAATATAGATGGTGGCATTGTCTACAAAACGTGACCTTATAGTTTTATTTATAATCCTAACAGTTTTTGTACAATCGCGAAGTGAAACGTTTAGTGTATGTTTATCATTTGTTGAGTTTCCCCTTCAATTATCTTCCAAACACGCAGAGGCTACGTTAGGTTTGAAGTTGTTAGGTTTGGAGATTATTTTACAGTCCCCTCCAGACTAATTTAGGTTTGGATTTGTTAGGTTTGGGGATTATTTTCATATTTTTCAAGAGAACAATCACAAGGAGAAATGTGGTAGCTGGCAGCTAGCAGAATATTTAAGAACTGCCAAAAGAAAAACCAAATTAAATCCAAATTGTTTTAGTGAAAGTATTGACTGCCAAAAGTGACAATTAATCAACATATTAATGGTTAATGCAGATAATGTGGTTTGGCAAATGGATACATGAGAATTGACCCGCTAAACTTTGCTATATTGTAGTTACCCTCCCTCCTATGGAATGGACTATATTATCCACCGGTAACGTAGAGAGGCGCCAAAATGCAATACTGACCCGGCTAAAAATTTACCTCGGGCCGTACCAGACTCTCTGGTATTAGGAACTAGAAACACTTTTACACAAAAAAATATATAAAAAAAGTAAAATATCTTTGTCAACCAAAGAACATAAGAATCAAATTCTTTTTCAAAAAGCTGTATTAAAAATAGTCGTGTAGTCGTAATTTTAGCAGTGCTGGAACGCAAGGTCGTAGCCACCCCAAAGCTGTA
>CABFVX010005773.1:0-47018 GCA_902151425.1 Timema shepardi
ATCACTCCTTGACCAGGGTATATATAACGACTGTAAGCCATCACTCCTTGGCCAGGGTATATATAACGAATGTCAGTCATCACTCCCCGGCCAGGGTATATATAACGACTGTAAGCTATCACTCCTTGACCAGGGTATATCTAACGACTGTAAGCCATAACTCATCGGCCAGGGTACATCTAAAGATTGTCAGCCATACCTCCTCTACCAGGGTGTATCTAGGGTATATAAGCCACCTAGAGATGAACATTTCTGCAATGGTGGATTATGGTGGAGGGGTTAAATTGTAGAGGTGGCACCTGGAGCTTATTATACTTTAATATATAGTGTGCTAAGAGACGAGTGGGTTATAAGAAGGAGTCACGGGGCTGGGGAGGGAAGAGGGGTAGTTAGGATAAACGGAGAATAAGGGAGGGACAAAATAATGTTGGGCCAACCTTGACATTATTTTAGTTAAATTATTTATGATAAATAATTGAAGTATGATTTATGAACATAAAGGGTCTACAAAGGCTCAAATTTATTTGTTTCTTTACCTCTTCTTTTTTTATCACCACGTCTTTCTACGCGTTCGGGTTGTACGCCTATGTACTAATTACGCTAATGTGTTAGGGATGAATAAGATTGAATTTAAAAGGATGGCATCCGTGAGAGTGGGAAACTATTTAGTAAAAACCGCCCCCAGTGCAACTGACTTGTATCCAACTCCCTGTCGATCTCCCTGTCATCGGCAGTCTAGTCTATTGCGAGACCGTGTGGCCACCGAAACTCGTTTGATGAGGTTTCTGGTGTTAACGTCCTCAGGAGAAATTAATATTAAATATAAACATGGACATTTGGAATAAATATATGTCGATTACATTATAGTTACATTTAATCAGTTAAAATTATTTTACAGAAATATTGATTGAAAACCTTCAATTATTGAAAACCTTCAATTATTGAAAATTTTCCGGAAAAATATAGGGAGAATTTTCCGTCTCACATCTCCAAAGTCATCACTCCTAGGTCATGATAAATCTGACGATTGTTAGCCATCTTTGCATGGCCAGGGTATACCTAAAGACTGTAAACCATCACTCCTCAGCCAGGGTATATATAACGACTGTTAGCCATCAATCCTCGGCCATGGTATACCAACGACTGTAAGCCATCACTCCTTGGTCAGGGTATATATAACGACTGTTAGCTATCACTCATCGGCCAGGGTATACCTAATGACTTGTAACATTTGGTGATGTTACATCATACCACCCCCATAATAATCTTCAAGTCATACTACCCCCCCTGTATGAAACCGCAATACTAATAAACTTCCTGCAATAGTTATCTTCTCTATTGTAGTCCAATGTAGAATCCTTCTACAATACTAATACATATCAAACAAGAATAAACTCCCAGCAGTCAATAAAATGTTCATGTACTTACCCTTTTTTTCCTCTGGATAGAACAACCTTCAAGACTGGACTGGACTCGCTGCGTCCTAAATCGAAGAGTGGGACGAACGAGCCTTGGGGTGACTGCATCTGATGTGCGAAGCGTATGAGTAAGAGTGATTCCAATGAGACTCAAGAATGAGGCTCACACCAGTACTGGAATTATGACTAACCTGCCCCCTTGCGGGCAAGACGGAGTCCTCCACCTAGACACCGCGTGTTGTGTGTTCATCACTGGTGCTCTGGTCAAAAAGATATTTTTTTAACACTGGCGGACGTGGTGGAGAGAGGCCAGCCAATTCAAGCTTGATCGATGGTGTACGTGCTGATTTTCATTCGTCAAAGTGGCCGATGGGACGTCACCGACGTATATGGACAACCCCTATCCCTCTTTTCAACCCCAGGCGACTAGAAACACTATTTAGGCCCGGTGATTCTGAAGAAGATTCTACTATTAAATTGGACGCCTTCAGGAGAGTCATGTCCTACGATATTGTATTAGACGCCGTCAGGATAAGTCCAGTCCTGGACTTGGACATTTTCAGGATGTTTACGTATTCTCTATGTATTTAATTCATGGATAATATTTTAATAAACTTGAACTATGGCTTGTTCAATTTTGAAATTAAAGTAACGTATTTATTGGAATAACCCTGAATAGGCAACGTAAACTATTTGCTAAACTTAATATTGTTTGTAATACTAAATTTCGTAATGATACACCTAATTATTTTTACCGCCAATCAGGCGCTAGTGTCAGTGAGGTCATTTAATATATCAGATTGCCATATTACTGAACTAATCTTTGCTAGATTTATTTTATTTGAATTGTCTGAATTAAGCTGTTAACGTAAACTCACCTTTTGACGATGTTTTCTTATTTTGAATTGTTTGGTGAAGTAACGTGAAATTTTGCTGATGGATTGATTTTGACTTTGAATATTTTCCAAATTATTTAATTTAATTTAATTTAATTGTGGCTTACCTAGACTTCTTTTGTATGTTATATAATTGTAACTAAAAAGTAGGCATCATGTTAACGTTCGTAGTTGTTTCAACATTTAATAGTCCCGCGGGAGTTTGACCTATGATCTGTAAGCCAAACTCTTGTGTTCCCCGAAATATCCGTACGATATTAAATTTAACTTCCCTTTTTTCTTTTGTCTGCATTCAATGTAGCGTAGCAGACAACTTTTTTACCAATTTCAAAGATGCCCAATAGGATCATTTTTTTAATCAATAATTATCTGACTAGACCTTTATAAAGTAATTTGTTTGGATAATCAACACTTTAGGTTGTTTGTCAATATTCAGTGTTGTGAAACTGACATTGTGTGTTTGGATCGAGTGGTTGTCTCTTCCAGACTGACCTAGTTGTCTTAAGAACATGTTTCATGTTTGAAAACATTTACATGATAAGTACTGCGCACATTTGTTTAATATGATTTTCAAAACAACCCTTGATGGATTTTTAAGACCATGTAAATTATTGTTTAAATTGTTATTTTTAAAAATAAAACTTTCATATTGTTACCAAATTGTTGCTAATGTCTTTCTTCTTTATACATTTTTTATATTACCCCCACTTTCCTTTTAGTCTAGTGTGGCCGTAGATAATAGGTAGTGGAGTGGGTGGTAACAGACTTTAAGCCATCACTCCTTGGTCAGTGTATATATAACGACTGTTAGCCATCACTCATTGGCCAGGATATACCTAGAAACTAATTAGGAATCCTAGCATTAAGATCGACGGCAAGGCAATTAGGAGGAGTCATGCGGTCAGTTTCCTGGAAGTCACACTGGGTGAGAACAGGAACGTTGACGCTCATATGGAGGAGGTGGTGAGCAAAGTCCAAAAGGTTATGCACAAGATTACAAGCATAGCTCAGCAGAGATTCCCCTTACCAATGTGGATTATTAAGTCGTACCACCAAACAATATTATTATCTATTGTCGGCTATGGAGTTTTTATATGGGCCCACAGACTTAACAACTTAGTACCGGCTAGAGGTATCCGGGGGATTCAGAGGAACATCCTTGTGAGATTGTTGGGAGCCTACTGGACTGTGGCGACGGATGCCCTAATCGTCACCCTAGGTGTGGGGCCACTGGATCTCCTGAGAAGTAGAACATTAGTAGGATACTGGTTGAAGAAAAATAAGATGGAAAAAGTGAATATGCTAACTTCCTCGGAAATAAACAATGCTGGGGAGGCAGAAGTGGCACTGCTAGCAGAGTGGCAGAGACGAAGGGAGGAAATCGAAACTGGGAGGCGAACATTTCAACTGTTTCCGAATGTTGCGGAAAGACTTGAGAATGTGCACATAAAACCGTCCCAGGGACTGGTCCATTTTATAGCAGGGAAAGGCATCCTTAAAAAGCAGGTATTCAACCATACCCCCGTGTGGATAACGTTGCATCCCGGCCAGTGACGCTCCAACAAGCTACCACGGTGAGCAAGTCGCAAAGTAACAATAAAATAGAGCTAATAACCAGGGGCCTTTAATGATCTGAACTCAGTTTGACAACAAACCCCTCTCTCATGAACTAGTATATCTATGCGTAACTGGAATAAACAGTCTGATAGGATCCTTACATAAACAAAACGTGTAAAGTAACAAAATTGGGCCAACGGTTCATTTATTATAATATTATATAACAATGAAATGTATGAGATACAATATGGTAAACTGGCAATAAACTTAATATAAACTGTCTCAGGTTCAAAATAAAAGAAAAGACTCTCGCATTCTTAAACATAGAAAATAATAAAGCTAAACTTTGTAGTCCGGCTCAGGTGCCGCCACTGAATAATGTAAATTGATAGAAATAAGCTAAACATGTAAAAGATCATTAAATCTTGCGACCCTACACAAATATATACATGTCTAATAAAATGTAGCTTTCTAACGATTCCTTCTTAGTTAAATTTAATATATACAATGACATATTAATGTATTTCCGCTCTATACTTCCAACTCGACGTAAAGATACTGGCCTGCTAACTTCAGAAACAAGATGTTATTTTAGCAGCTCTGATAGTTGCGCAAACTAACTCTTGACCTCAGAGGTCACCAATACACTTAAATGCTTTAAAGTTAATTCTTAGCAGTAAAATTAGTTTAAATGACAAGTACGTTAAAAATAATAAAATCAACAAACTACTAACACTGACCATAATCTATATATATGCAAGTCTGAAATACAATATTAGCAACAAAATAAACTAACACCTAAATGATCCTAAAAGATGGCTACATAATAACGGTAGAATAAACCCTAGCCTCTCTCGTAGGTAAACATAAGCTATGTATAAGTCCCATCTTTACAATGACTTACATCCTATTGAGTCCTCGTGACTTAAATGGCATCAAAGAGTGCATGCCATTGTTGGGCACACGCTTATATTCAGTTTGTATCTGTGGGAGGAAAAAGGGTGGTAAGAATGACCTAGTGATTAAGTCACTACTGTCCAATCACTTCATAGAGGTCTTCCTCGGCGCCTGCGCACAACGCCGTACAGTTTAAGAATGAAAGGGGGTGGGGGTGACGAGCACACGGAGACTTGGATAACCACTTACGTTCATCAGAACGTTCATGTGCGTTAAACACATTTTAGCTTCAGGCTTAGGCGAAACAATTGCATGTAGCACCAGTCTTCCAGATCGAGTTCTTGTTGTGATAGCGAACAACGTTGTTCCGTGGCGTGTTCACCGGCTTCGTACTAGACCCCGGCTTGGCAGTCAAACAGGGTGAGCGAAAATGTTGTGCTTGGTTATGGTCTTGTTTCTAGCCACGGTACAGTATCGATTGACTCGAGTGAGTGGGTCTGTGAACAGGAGGGAACGCCAGAACATGTAGAAATGGAATGTGTTCAAACCCAAGAGGTCAGAAGAACCTTCCAACTGGGAATACAAGGAATACTTGTAGGACAAATTCTGAGAGACCCAGCTATGTGGAAACTCCTGGACGCTATTGCATCGGAAGTACCAGACAAAGTTAGGAATGATTTCCTGACAGCACTGAACGAAGCTAAAGATAGAAGACCAAAACTAGACGGACAAGAACTACAAAACAGAACTGACAACAGTGACAATTGTGATGATAATGATGATGACACAGTGAGTTACACTGAGACCAACGCCAGTTGTACTCAGTAGAGGGGTTGACATTTTTGTGATAACGCAAGCAACCCCTCGGAGAGGAGAGGTAATAAATAAATAGCCGGTATGTGACGGACACTAGTTGTAACGTGGAAGACCAGTTCGGCTAATGGGTCCTGAGGGAGGTTGGAGTTGCCCTGACAATCTGAAAGACCAACTTTCCAGCCGAAAAAACAAACCTTGTGGCGTGACAACACCCGGACACAGGAGATAACCCTTGGCCACAAGAGAAAGGAATTGAGGATGTTGGGCCTCCACAGGTCAAGATGGAAATGGTGGCTGTTTGGCATCCCCCTGGTCACCATCGAGATTAGAGTAGAGACCCCGGTGATGAACATTTACTTAGTAATAACTAATAAGATTTAGTTAATTTAGTATAGGGTAGGTGACCTGGTGGTCTAGGGGTAAGGTGTCAGACTTCTGTGCTGGCGGCTGGGGTTCAATCCTCGGTCCCGGCACGAATTTATCTGATTACCAAACCCTTCCTTCACATCTGACAAGACATCTTGTGAATGTGGGGAATGCCAGGCCTCCACCATGGTTCGGATTCCACGTTAAACTGTAGGTCCTCCATTTCATCTCACAATCACCCTACCATTACACATTAGTGTAAGTGCGTATAACCCGAACGGTCAGTAAGACGCGGTGCTAATAATAATAATAATAAAGGGTAGGGGTTAACATAGGGAATTAGGATAAAATAGTATTTAGCTGCTTAGCCTTTAAATAAGAAAATTATACATTGTTTAAAATAAAGTATATATCAAAAGTAGCATAGAACGGTTAAAATTTAAAGATTGTTAAGGTACCGAGCCAAACAAACCAGGAAAAATATCTCTTAGCGACTCTAAGCCACAAATCCTTGTCCAGGAAATATCAAATGACTATAAGTAATCACTTCTCTGCCAGGATATTTCCATTGATTGTAAGCCATCACGCCTCGACCAGTAAATACATAGTGAGAGTAAACCATCACCCCTCTTCCAGGATATACCTAGTGATTGTAAGGCATCATCCCTCTTCCAGGATATACCTAGTGATTGTAAGGCATCACCCCTCTGCCAGGATATACCTAGTGATTGTAAGGCATCACCCCTCTGCCAGGATATACCTAGTGATTGTAAGGCATCAACCCTCTGCCAGGATATACCTAGTGATTGTAAGGTATCACCCCTCTTCCAGGATATACCTAGTGATTGTAAGGCATCATCCCTCTTCCAGGATATACCTAGTGATTGTAAGGCATCACCCCTCTGCCAGGATATACCTAGTGATTGTAAGCCATCACCCCTCTGCCAGGATATACCTAGTGATTGTAAGGCATCACCCCTCTGCCAGGATATACCTAGTGATTGTAAGCCATCACCCCTCATCCAGGATATACCTAGTGATTGTAAGGCATCACCCCTCTGCCAGGATATACCTAGTGATTGTAAGCCATCACGCCTCTGCCAGGATATATCTAGTGATTGTAAGCCATCACGCCTCGGCCAGTAAATACATAGTGAGAATAAACCATCACCCCTCTGCCAGTTTATACCTAGTGATTGTAAACCATCAACCCTCTGCCAGGATATACCTAGTGATTGTAAGCCATCACGCCTCTGCCAGGATATATCTAGTGATTGTAAGCCATCACCCCTCTGCCAGGATATACCTAGTGATTGTAAACCATCAACCCTCTGCCAGGATATACCTAGTGATTGTAAGCCATCACCCCTCTGCCAGGATATACCTATTTACTGTAAGCCATCATACCTCGGCCAGTATATATCCAATCACTGTAAGTCATTACTGCATTACTATAGTCTTCCCCTCACAGCTAAAATACCTAAGCAGTTGCTCCTCCGCTCACTAATTTCACTTTTTAATAAACATAACGAGGGTTTGAACACCTGGTCCTTTGTCATCTCAACAAAGGTGGCTCATGAATCCTTCCTTTCAGCTGCAAGGAGCGTGGCTGATGTGGGTGCTTGGTGTTCACCGGCTGTAAACAGGGTGCTTGCTGTGGCTGCTCCTTGAAAGACCTTCCCCGTTTATATGTTGCGTGTTGGTTTCACCCACTGGTTTGTCCAGGTTCCCAGAACTTCCCTCGCTGTGGTATCATCTCATTGTATCGTTCCAACAATGGGGATTCCTGTTGCACTGGTCTGTCATCCCACATAGATTACTGTACCGGCATGTGCTGTTCTCTCTGAGAATATTGCTGCTTGACTGTCTGGAGCGACTCTGAAGCCTGTCTAAGCTGGTCGACATGCCTTCTCTGTACACGACCATCCTTTTCGTTACTTCATACATCCATTCTCCTAAGTATTGTTTTAATGTGTCCTGGGTCACTTTGGGATGGTTGGCAGCATATTCCTGAAACCACCTGTATATACTAGGTAGAACTGTCGCTTAGGGTGTTTGTTTGTCCCTTGACTGCCTTCCCCTTATGATGTGTGGTCAAGATAGAGCATTTCTATAGTCGTTTGCAGCTTACGACCCATAAGTAGTTCTGCTGGAGTCACTCCAGTGGTTGCGTATGGAGTAATTCTGTGGATAAAATGAACACGTGAAAAAAGTGTATGCCAATCTACCTTGACATGTTTGGTCAGGCCGTTTTTGGTAGTTTCTACTGCCCGTTCAGCCTGCCCATTACTTAAAGGATGATATGATGGTGTTTTCATATGTACGACTTCATTCTTCCTCAATAATGTAGCAAACTCGGCAGACACTAAATGTGTACCATTGTCGCTATATAGTGTATCTGGGATGCCATATCATACGAAAATCTCTCGCATGTTCTTGATAATTGACCCAACTGTCATTGACCTTATTGTGGTGACTTCTAGCCATTTGGAATATGCACCCAATTCCAGGAGTAGTGTATGTCCTTCCTTCTGGAAAAGCCAACGTGAATTCTGGACCATGGTTTGCTGGGGGTTGACCAAGGATGAGTTGTAGCCTTGATTGGGTTATGTTTAACTTCTTGACAGTTATTACAGCCTCGTTCAGTTGCTTCTACTTCCTTGTCTATGTTTGGCCACCAAATTGAACTGCGTGCTACATACTTTGTGCTTACGATTCCCATGTGAGTGTTATGAAGCAGCTGTAGAGCTGCTGGTCTTAAGGAGGTTGGTATGACAGCCCGACATCCTCTGATAACACACCCTCGTGAACTGTTAGGCTCCTGGCGTAACTCCCCAAACGATGTAGGTCTGGACCCGGATTACAATCTGGCCCCTCAGTTTCAATCAATCATTTAACTTTGCTCGTAAAGCGCAGCTTGCTGTTTCGTACGCCACTTGGGATGAAGATTTAGGTCATTCTCTCAATAAATCCAGTAACTAAACTCCCAATGGCTCTGGGTAAGCTTGTTTTCAGTTGGTTCTGGAATTCTGCTAGGAACATCTGCATACTCCACTTTCTTTCTTGGTCGATAATACAGGTCATAATCGTAGGCTGACAGGATTAATGACCATCTGAGCATGCGAGGCGAAATCACTGCTGGGATGGGTTTGTCAGCAGCTAAAAGTTCTAAAAGTGGTTTGTGATCTGTCACTGCTGTCAATTAGCACTAAAGGAGGTTTTCCCGAAACTTTGTCACCACATATACAAGATCTAAGCCTTCTTTATATATTTGTGAATAGTTGCGCTCTACTTTGGTGAGCGTTTTAGACCCAAATGCTATAGGTGCTTCTGTCTCATTTTCCGTTATTGGGGATAGTGCCACTCCAATTCCGTAAGGGCTGGCCTCACAGGTAAGGACAACAGGTTTGTTTGGGTCATAGTGGACCAAGACCGGTGTTGATGTTTGTGGCATTTAAAGTTTATACATGGCTTTCCTATGTTCCCGAGTCCAGTTCCACTCACTGTGTTGGTCTAATATATGGTGGAGTGGTTCCAGGATAGTAGCATTGTTGCATAGAAAACGCTCATTAAAATTCAGAAAACCTAAAAATGACTGTAACTTTGTTTTATTCATAGGCTCTGGGGCATTCTGAATAGCATTCAATTTTTAAGACATTGGGTATAGGCCTGAAGAAGCAATTCGATATCCCAAAAAGGTTGTTTCTGGGACTCCAAACTGAAACTTTGCTATTTTGTATCGAGGGCCCACAGCACTGAGTCACTGAAGAACCTGACACAGTATGCCCTAGTGTTTTTGGAATGTTCTACTTGACACTATAATGTCTTCCAGTAGGATTGCAACTCCCTTCATGCTTGCAAATAAGTTGACCATCATTCTTTGGAAAATGCCTGGAGCCTCGTTAATATCGAATGGAAAGCGGTGCACCCGGTGGAGTCCTCTGATTGTGTTTACTGCTAAAACATCTGCAGATTAAACATCTACTTTGAGCTGTGTACTTGCTTGCTCATTGCTCTAAAACAATTTTTGAACAAATGTTCCTCCTACTAACTGTGCTAAAGCCTCTAAATCTGTAGGTAAGGGGTATGTATCAGGCCCTAAGACTTTGTTCAATGTAGCCCTGTAATTTCCACAAAGACGAATCTCCCCATTTCCTTTTTCAATTACAACTAATGGTGTGGCCCATTTAGAGTATGTCACTGGCTCGTACGCCCCTGAATCAACTAGCCTTTGAATTCCCTTATCCCCTCTGTCTCTTAACGCAAATGGTACTTGCCTGGTCTTACAAATTTTGGTGGTGTGGATGGATCCAACTCCAGTCTCACCATAGGTCCATTACCATTCTAAATGTGGGGTCAGCCACTGAAGGGTAACCTTGTAACAAGGTTTTTAAATCCTTAACCCCACTCGGAATAAGCAGGGTAGTTTTCACTGTAACCTTATTGTTGGTCCTGTACCTCGGTACCGGTAATTCTTGTTGGCTATTAATGCTGGTAGGAGTTTGCTCCATGTTCGCTAAAGTGTTGCCTACAACATTTAAACCATTAACTGTGAGTGTAAGGGGCTCAAACCACGGTCTTTTAAGTAGCTGTGGCTACTGCCAGGGTTAGGGTCGTTCATTTTTCTTTAAATTGAGCTTCTACTGATTTTGAACTAAGTAGCCTAAGTGGTGTGTCAGCTTCACAGGTATGCAAATCCACATTCAAGGACTCTAACTTGTTTTGGTGGGGCCACAATGTTTTATAAGTCTCCTCCAAAATGAGCGTCAGATCTGCCCCCGTGTCTACCTCCATGGTGTGAAACATACCATCTATGCGCAGAGACAGTTTTATCGCTGGCATTGTGGGCTGCCTCTTGGTGTCGGGCACTCTGTGTTTTGATACGTCTTTGTACTATATAGTTCTAGCCCTTATACGGATAGCTCCTCGGAATCCGGTTTATGATCGTCTGTTGTATCTGTTACTGGATGTGCCCTAGCTGTATTTCTCAATTCCCTCGTCTCTTAAAGACAAACAGCCTCCACATGCCCTCTTAGAACACAAGATGTACAGTAAAGTTTGTTTTGATCCACCGTAAAGCGGCGTGTTTGATGCTGCCCCGGATTTCCTTCTTGTGGTTTTGACCCATGGTTTGTGTCCGGTCGTTTCATCCGCTGGAAAGTATATTAGGACTGACTATCAATCTCATATACAGCTCCATGTGTTGTTCCTTCATTTCGTACAGCCAATACATATTTCCTGGCAACTTCAGCCACTTTGTCCGTCTCTATTGCTATTTTAAATGTCAGGTTGAGATTGATAAAAATTGTTGCTGTAGCTGAGTGTCAGTCAATCCACAAACGAACTTATTACGGAGCATATTTTTCAATACCACATCAATTCCAAACCCACAACCAAGAGCAATTCGGGGAAGATCAATGGCAAACACATCTATAATCTCCCCTATCTGCTGGCGTCGGTAGATTAATAGGTGGTACTGCACTGTCTCGTTTGGTCGAGGTGCGAACCGCGTAGTCAGACATTCGATCAGTTCTACAAATGGAATCTCACTCAAATCACGTGCCACAAATTTGTCACTGAAAATTTTCAACGTACATAAATCACAACTACATAAAAAAAATCTCTTCTGCGTATAATCAACGATGTTCTTGAATAAAATAAATATTTATCTATGTATAATATAACGGCCATGTTGAGACCTCCCTCACGTTTAATTTCTGTCGTTCAGACATATTGACAAATATTTAGTAATGTTCTAAACTAATTCATTATTAAATTATACACGCACATTTTCTAAGTGACTGTTATACGCATCAGTTTCCCCTATCTCATTGCCCTCTACCCGACTGCCAATTTCCCTACGCATCAAGTGCTTCTGAGGAGACAAATTGAAAGGACCAACTTTGGTAGCTGAGGTACTGACCAAAATACTATGAATAGTGAAACTGATAGACATTAAGCTAGACAGACTCAGTAGGGGAGATATAATGTCTGATAAGATGGAGAAAAAAAACTAAGAGATCTCCGTCAAAAAGAGCAAGGAATCTAAGGAAAGCAGCTATGCACAAGGATAAACGTTTGTCCAAGCAAGGGGTAAGTGGACAGATATCACCCAATGCCAAAAATAAAAGGGTAAGGGAGGAAGCAAATGGCGGCCCTCAGAATATCGTGGTATATGAGTACCAAGGGGAGCAAAAAGAGGCAGGAGAGACTAAAATGGAAAGGCTGGTTTGGAAATTTAGGAAGGCACTGGCCACGTATAAGATTCTGATGAAAATGGTGGAGGGGGGACGCATGAGTGTAGATTAGGCAGAGCGACATCTAATTCGGCCAAAGCGTTGGTTCACAGATGGACAAAAGAGTTTATGGTGGCATTATTGTATTTTCTGGCTCAAAGTGGACCTATTGAAATCAGATCGTTCTACAAGGGCATGGATGTAAATGACTTCATCCAAAGGCTTCTCCTACAGAGATGTAGGTACAGTTATGGTGTAAATAAGATCTATTTCACTCGATCTGGTCATAAATATATGGATACAGGCACATAGCGTTTAGTTGAAACAAGGACATAGACTATTTAAGGGACTACGAAATCTTTGCCGCTGGTCTTATTGGCTTTCATCAACGACGCCCTTCATAAATAAAGGAGAACGAGACAACATGGTGCATCCCATAACAAAGGGTGTGGTAGAGCGAGGGTCCATTGTGGGTCTTGTTGTTCCAAACCTACACCATGCTGGGCGCGCTGATAGACTATTCATGAGTCCAAATCCTGACAGTGAATCGATTTCCCGATTCATCCGAGACTACTTTAAATCGCATGGGAAGAACCCAGATAAAACCTTTCCAGCAAAACATGTTGCGGACATCTATGGGGATGTATATAAATTGAGGATAGGGTTGATTCTAGATATGCTTTTCAATTAGGCGTACAGGATATCTGCTGAGGTGTCATGAAATGTTTACATTCAAATTGTAGGATTTTGACTGAGGGTGCCAAGTGGTTCATTGCAGCAAAATAACATATTTTACCAGGTAATAAGGGAAAATATGGACAGCTCAAATAAGAAATATGGAGCCGACCCCGGCAAGATAATATTCCTCGAGTTATTGCGGAAGAAACATTTAGTAGAGCATGATAGAATATTCAAAGACACGGAGATCCATGTAATATCTACTCGGTGAGCACCATATGAAATACATAATACTGGAGACGACTACTTCGCTACCTACTATGCCTGGGATTGGAACTGCTGGCCTGGAAATGAGTTCTGGGATAAGAAGTTCTCTTCCACTGGAAACTCAACCACTGCATAATCTACCCTTGCAACTGAATTGCAACTAAATACTGCTAAACTAAGTAAATTAGAAAACTGAACATTTAAATTTCACAATAGTTTTATTTAGTAGACATTAGTAGCATTAGTAAGCATAAAAATGTACAAGTTTTACAATTAGGTAGAAAGTTATAGAATTTTAAATTTCTTCTCAAGACAAATAACCTTGAGGGATTACTTGGTTACTTGTGGCTACCTGGGCAACACAGTGGCCAGGCATGAGGCTGTAGAATTTCTAAAAAGGAGAGTTGTTTGAGAATTAGTTAGAGCAAAATATAGAACAAATTTATAGTATAACATTTACACAGTCTCACTTGACAAGGTTGAGTGTTACTAAATTTGTCGGATAGTTGACTGGTGAATCCTGCTGGATGATGGCTAAGGGCCAGGAGTCATTAAAGTACTATGGCCGGACATGTTCCCTTACGGTACTACCAATGCATTCAATAGTACATTAACCTAATTTTGAAATACCACAAAATTTAAGAACCTATTTACAGGCCAAAACAAAATAGTATTATTTGCGCGGACCCCACTATGACTATAGGTCAATTTCCACGGGTTGCGCACCCAAACTAATACTTTTAATGAACATTGACTGCATAGTCAAACCTCTATGATTTACAACTGCACTGCGTAAGGCAGAAGAAAGAAACAGACTTCCTGGCGATAACCATCAATAACAAAGTACTGATGCACATGACGTTTAGGGTGTCATGAATTACTTTTCTTTTTCAAGATTTATAGGAACTTGTGAGTTAGTGTACATTTACCACACTAAAATTCACATTTTCCAAGTGAGAGGCACGGACGTTAGGACCGTGTCTAAAAATACAATAATGCACTCAGCATTTGACTTTATGAGTCATTAAAATCTGACTTGTCCATCAGACAGAAAGGCGAAATATTGCCAAGGTACTTCTAGCATAACGAAGTTAGCTAGTTCTGAACATGATACTTGATCTAATAAAATAAAACAAAAATACAAAAAATGCACTCAGCAATTGACTTTAAGAGTCATTAAAATCTGACTTGTCCATCAGACAGAAAGGCAAAATATTGCCAAGGTACTTCTAGCATAATGAAGTTAGCTAGTTCTGAACATGATACAAGATCTAATAAAATGAAACATTTCTCTTGCTAAAGTAAAGGACTTCCGAATGACTATTTACATTATATCTAATAAAAAATAAAGTATCTTCTGACTACATGCTAGGGACTAAACGACCCTTGCTGGATACAGATACCCTAGCTGAGGTGTCCTGGTATCCAGCTCGTTGACTCCGACGATTCATCCTGCAACGACGATGCTATGGCGGCGATTCCGACGACCCAGACCCCATGATCCTTCTTGGTAGTTTTCACCGGCAGAGCTTCGTTCTAGTACCTAGGCTGTGAAAAGGCGTTGTGCATAAATGAGCTCATGGTGCTACCCTTATATAGTGACAATCAGACACGAACATGAAAAGGGAGATAAAGGAGAATGAATTACGAAGCAGAGGTAGAATAAGGGAGAATAAATGAGAAAGAGAAAGAGAGAAGAGTTTAGAAACTGACGAGCTTCTTCTGTCGACCACCAGAGGCGCATGGTATCGCTGCGCCTTGACTCGGCACATCGACTTGATTCTTTCTTCTCTACTGCGTGAGTCAGAGTTGATCCACGTGGAGCCGCCATCATAGATAATTCTGTTTTTGTGAAATGAGTAAACGATATCTGCAGGCATCTGCCCTTGGGTGAGTTTTATACACATATATCCTGTATCAAAATGCATCAGTATTAATTTAGTTATTTGATTTTCACTGTTTGTTTTACGAAAAGAAATGATATAGAAGTATATTTTTTAAATTATATTAACGGCCACATGGTCAGCTGTAAGTTTTGTATCAGACCCCTTTTTATAACTAGGGCACATATTCACAAATCTTATTCATAACTTTAATAACATTAGTCTTCTTTTGTGATATCTAGAACCGCAATTATAAAAATGTAAATTAATTTTTTGACTAATCCACGTGTTTTGAACGTAGGCCAATACGCAGTTTTTTGTATTAGAGTACAACTTTGAGGTAGTTTATCTTTTAATATCTCCATATAACCCCAACGTGGCACCCAATTACACGAATAGTGATAAATAGTTAATTTTTTTCCTTGTAGGTGTTCAATCAATCTGATTGACACGCTACACCCTTATCTCCCAGGTTCACAATTCCACGTTAAATCAGAGAATTACCAGTAATATAAACATCATAGGGGAAGAAACTGGTGAAGAATTAGGTAAACGTGATGCGGTGGTGGCCCTTGTAGAGGATAATAGCAAAGAAGAAAAGGTAGAACTATCCAAGTTTCAGGTAGATCAGGGAATTAAACCCAAGCAGAGTTGGGAACTTTGGAGAAAGGAGCTAGGATATAGAAGGAAACGAGAAGAATACCTTGTAGAAATTAATACTACCAGTAAAGGCAGTCAAACAGATGGAGATAATGACCCAGTGAAAGAAAAGTTGGAAGGAATATCGAATATCCCATCACAAGCATATGGAACATTCGAAGAGAGCTTATCTAGGCTGGAAGAGAAAAATACCTGACACACGGTGTCAAGACACATTGTTAGGCTTGGATCCAAAAGATTAGAAAGCATTACGTTCCCCACTCCGGAGTCTCTTGACAGGATACAACTAAGATCCGTAAACCTGCCCACGAATCTTGGCCATGACTAGGAGAATATAATAAGTCTGGGCCGAGCCTATAGTAATACTAGAAGTCTTGGCAATGCTTAGCTTAATACTAGGAGTCTTGGCAATGCTTAGCTTAATACTAGGAGTCTTGGCAATGCTTAGCTTAATACTAGGAGTCTTGGCAATGCCTAGAAGAATTCAAGGTGTCTTGGTAGTGGCTAGGAAAATACTAGGACTTTTGTTTAAGCCTATGAGAATACAAGGTGCCTTGGTAATGCCTAGGAGAATACTAAGTGTTGTGGTAATGCCTAAGATAATATTAGGAGTCTTGGTAGAGACTAAAATAATACTAGGAGTATTTACAGTGCCTAGAACAATAATAGGAATATCGGCAGTATCTAGAAAAATATTAGGAATCTTGACAGTGGCTAGGAGATTACTAGGAGGCTTTATAATGACTAAAAGAATAATAGGGGTTTTAATCATGTCTAAAAAATACCAGGAGCCTTGGTAATGCCTAAGTGAATACTAGGAATCTTGGTAGAGCCTTTAATAATACTAGGAGTCTGTACAGTGCTTAGAATAATACTAGGAGTTTTGACCATGTATATGAGAAAACTAGGAGTCTCTACAGTGTATAAAATAATACTAGAAGTCTTGACCGTAACTATAGTAATATTAGTAGTATTTATAAAATTTAGAATAGTACTAGGAGTCTTGGTAATGGCTAGGAGAATACTAGGAGTCTTGGGAATGGCTAGGAGAATTTTAGGAGCCTTGTTAGAGCCTAGATTAGTAGTAAGAGTCTTGGCAATGCCTAGGAAAATACAAGGAATATTGACAGTTCCTAGAAGAATACTAGAAATCTTTACAGTGTCTAGGAGAATTTTAGGAGTCTTGTTAGAGCCTAGATTAGAACTAGGAGTTTGGCAAGGCGTAGGAGAATACATGTAGCCTTGGCCGTGCCTAGGATAGTACTAGGAATATTGTTAGAGCCTAGATTAGTACTAGGAGTTTGGCAAGGCGTAGGAGAATACATGTAGCCTTGGCCGTGCCTAGGATAGTACTAGGAGTCTTGTCAGTACCTTGGAGAATAGTCGAAAATATGGCAGTTCCTACAAACAATATAACATAACATAAACTCAAAATATAAAACACAACAAAATTCAGGGGGAACAAGTAATTATAATATTTATCCCCACAAATATATTAAAGGTCCATGTATCTTTAACGTTATTCTATTATATTTATCCAGAATGGCGATTGCAGTCTACAGTTACTGATACATCTCCAGGGAATGTTTTTGTAATGAATGTCATAATCCTACCTTGGTTTTGTACTTAATTTAACTCTTTAGAACACGTCTGAGATAATGATGGGAGCACAGCAACATCCTGGTTGGAAATAGTTCCCTAATGACACAAATGTAGATGTTTGTTGCGGTGTTGACCTCACACGTCTCTTGTCCGATTCATAACCATGTTCAGTCAAATAGTTCCATGTGCAGTTACAAAGAAAGGCGTGTCATTACATTAATAAATAAAACAATTTCTTCATATTTGGTTATTAATTTTACGAAACAACTGAGGATATAATAAAGCTTTATGTCTTTTGTTTTAAGAAAGGCCGTAATTTTTCTAAGATAAGCATGAGAAAAAGCGAGAGGTAGGGGCGTTGCTCAACTGTCATCATAAATCGCGCGTGAAACGAGCGACGTGCTGGAAGTGCCTCTAGCGGCGTGGTGGAGAACCTATAATCTGTAGAACCGCTCTCACACGTCCGCGCGCTCAAACACAGTAATTACCGCGCAATCAGCCCTGCCAGATGAGAAGAGCTCGACGCGGACCAACCTGTTTATTATTAAATAATATTTGATTTCTACTCAAGTATACTTACTGTTCCTCGGCCCTCTCTCTCTTTGAAATCCATAGCTGTTGACTTTTGGTGTTCGGAGGTGAGATGTAATTGATTAAAACTTGCTAGGAGGAGATTCATTTACAATTAAGAGAATGGAACAAAATGCTTGAATATGTTTCTCTTTTACAAGGTTTTATAAAGGATCCATTTATAAACTAAATAACCAATATATCCATGATCTCAAGGGGTGATATATTTATTAAATGTTTAGCTAATATTGGCTCCATAATTTCAAGAGTTGATCTATTTACTAACCATATAATCAATAACTTACTGATTTCAAGAAGTGTTCTATACATCTAATATCCAAACAATAACTTAATGATTTCAAACCTATTGTATTATATTACAGGGGCTAAGCTCTCAATGGTTCATAACTAGCTATTGTAGTATATTACAGGGGCTAAGCTCTCAATGGTTCATAGCTTGCTATTGTAGTATATTACAGGGGCTAAGCTCTCAATGGTTCATAACTTGCTATTGTAGTATATTACAGGGGCTAAGCTCTCAATGGTTCATAACTTGCAAATGTTGAATATTACAGGGGCTAAGCTCTCAATGGTTCATAACTTGCTATTGTAGTATATTACAGGGGCTAAGCTCTCAATGGTTCATAACTTGCTATTGTAGCATGTTACATGGGCTAAGCTCTCAATGGTTCATAACTTGCTATTGTAGTATATTACAGGGGCTAAGTTCTCAATATTTCATAACTTGCTATTGTAGTATATTACAGGGGCTAAGCTCTCAATGGTTTATAACTTGTTAATGTTATATATTACATGGGCTAAGCTCTCAATGGTTCATAACTAGCTATTGTAGCATGTTACATGTGCTAAGCTCTCAATGGTTCATAACTTGCTATTGTAGCATGTTACATGGGCTAAGCTCTCAATGGTTCATAACTTGCTATTGTAGTATATTACAGGGGCTAAGCTCTCAATGGTTTATAACTTGCAAATGTTGAATATTACAGGGGCTAAGCTCTCAATGGTTCATAACTAGCTATTGTAGTATATTACAAGGGCTAAGCTCTCAATGGTTCATAACTAGCTATTGTAGTAAGTTACATGGGCTAAGCTCTCAATGGTTCATAACTTGCAAATGTTGAATATTACATGGGCTAAGCTGTCAATGGTTCATAGCTAGATATTGTAGTAAGTTATATGGGCTAAGCTCTTAATGGTTCATAACTTGCTATTGTAGTATATTAGAGGGGCTAAGCTCTCGATGGTACAAAACTAGCTATTGTAGTAAGTTACATGGGCTAAGCTCTCAATGGTTCATAACTTGCAAATGTTGAATATTACAGGGGCTAAGCTATCGATGGTTCATAACTAGCTATTGTAGTATATTACAGGGGCTAAGCTCTCAATGGTTCAAAACTAACTATTGTAGTATATTACAGGGGCTAAGCTCTCAATGGTTCATAACTTGCAAATGTTGAATACTACAGGGGCTAAGCTCTCAATGGTTCATAACTAGCTATTGTAGTATATTACAGGGGCTAAGCTTTCAATGGTTCATAACTAGCTTTTGTAGTATGTTACAGGGGCTAAGCTCTCAATGGTTGATAACAAGCTATTGTAGTATATTACAGGGGCTAAGCTCTCAATGGTTCATAACTTGCAAATGTTGAATATTACAGGGGTTAAGCTCTCAATGGTTTATAACTAGCTATTGTAATATGTTACATGGGCTAAGCTCCCAATGGTTCATCACTTGCTATTTTAGTATATTACAGGGGCTAAGCTCTCAATGGTTCATAACTAGCTATTGTAGTATATTACATGGGCTAGGCTCTCAATGGTTCATAGCTAGCTATTGTAGTATATTACATGGGCTAAGCTCTCATTGGTTCATAACTAGCTATTGTAGTAAGTTACATGGGCTAAGCTCTTAATGGTTCATAACTAGCTATTGTAGTAAGTTACATGGGCTAAGCTCCCAATGGTTCATAACTAGCTATTGTAGAATGTTACATGGGCCAGGCTCTCATTGGTTTATAACTAAAAATTGTAGTAAGTTACATGGGCTAAGTTCTCAATGGTTCATAAATTGATATTGTAGTATATTACAGGGGCTAAGCTCTCATTGGTTCATAAATTGTTAATGTTATATACTACATGGGCCAAGCTCTCAAAGGTTCATAACTATCAATTGTAGTATGTTACATGGGCTAAGCTCTCAATGGTTCATAACTTGCTATTGTAGTATATTACAGGGGCTAAGCTCTCAATGGTTCATAACTTGCAAATGTTGAATATTACATGGGCTAAGCTGCTAATGGTTCATAACTAGCTATTGTAGTATATTACTGGGGCTAAGCTCTCAATGGTCCATAACTAGCTATTGTAGTATGTTACATGGGCTAGGCTCTCAATGGTTCATAGGTTGCTATTGTAGTATTTACATGGGCTAAGCTCTCAATTGTTCATATCTTGCTATTGTAGTATATCACAGGGCTAAGCTCTCAATGGTTCATAACTTGTTAATGTTATATATTTCATGGGCCAAGCTCTCAATGGTTCATAACTAGCTATTGTAGTATGTTACATGGGCTAAGCTCCCAATGGTTCATAACTTGCAATTTTAGTATATTACAGGGGCTAAGCTATCAATGGTTCATAAATTGTTAATGTTATATACTACATGGGCCAAGCTCTCAAAGGTTCATAACTTGCTATTTTAGTATATTACAGGGGCTAAGCTCTCAATGGTTCATAATTAGCTATTGTAGTATATTACATGGGCTAAGCTCTCAATGGTTCATAACTTGTTAATGTTATATATTACATGGGCAAAGCTCTCAATGGTTCATAACTAGCTATTTTAGCATGTTACATGGGCTAAACTCTCAATGGTTCATAACTTGCAAATGTTGAATATTACAGGGGTTAAGCTCTCATTGGTTCATAACTAGCTATTGTAGTATATTACATGGGCTAAGCTCTCATTGGTTCATAACTTGCTATTGTAGTATGTTACATAAGCTAAGCTCTCAATGGTTCATAACTAGCTATTTTAGTATATTATAGGGGCTAAGCTCTCATTGGTTCATAACTTGCTATAGTAGTATATTACATGGGCTAAGATCTCATTGGTTCATAACTTGCTATTGTAGTATGTTAAATGGGCTAAGCTCTTATTGGTTCATAACTAGCTATTGTTGTATATTACATGGGCTAAGCTCTCAATGGTTCATAACTAGCTATTGTAGCTTGTTACAGGAGCTAAGCTCTCATTGGTTCATAACTAGCTACTGTAGTATATTACATGGGCTAAGCTCTCAATGGTTCATAGCTAGCTATTGTAGTATGTTACATGGGCTAAGCTCTCAATGGTTCATAACTAGCTATTGTAGTTTATTACAGGGGGTTAGCTCTCATTGGTTCAAAACTAGCTTCTTGTATTATATTATATGGGCTAAGCACATAATGGTTCATAACAAGCTTTTGTGGTATATTACAGGGGATAAGCTCTCGATGATTCATAACTAGCTGTTGTAGTATGTTACAGGTGCTAGGCTCTCAATGGTTCATTACTTGCTATTCTAGTATGTTACATGGTCTAAGCTCTCAATGGTTCATAACTTGCTATTGTAGTATATTACACGGGCTAAGCTCACATTGGTTCATAATTTGTTAATGTTATATATTACATGGGCCAAGCTCTCAATTTTTCATAACTAGCTCTTGTAGTATGTAACATGGGCTAAGCTCTCAATGGTTCATAACTAGCTATTGTAGTATGTTACATGGGCTAGATTCCAAATGGGTCATAACTTACTATTTTAGTATATTACAAGGGTTAAGCTCTCAATGGTTCATAAATAGCTATTGTAGTATGTTACATGGGCTAAGCTCTCAATGGTTCATAACTTGCTATTTTAGTATATTATAAGGGCTAAGCTCTCAATGGTTCATAACTATCTATTTTAGTATGTAACTTGGGCTAAACACTAAATGGTTCATAACTAGGTTTGTAGTATATTACAGGGGCTAAGCTCTCAATGGTTCATAACTTGCTATTTTAGTATATTACAAGTGCTAAACTCTCAATGGTTCATAACTAGCTATTTTAGCATGTTTCATGGGCTAAACTCTAAATGGTTCATAACTAGGTTTGTAGTTTATTACAGGTGCTAGGCTCTCAATGGTTCATAACTAGCTATTGTAGTATATTACATGGGCTAAGCTCTCAATGGTTCATAACTTGTTAATGTTATATATTACATGGGATAAGCTCTCAATGGATCATAGCTTGTTAATGTTATATATTACATGTACTAAGCTCTCAATGGTTCATAACTTGCTATTGTAGTATGTTACATGTGCTAGGCTCTCAATGGTTCATAACTTGCTATTGTAGTATATTACATGGACTAAGCTCTTAATGGTTCATAACTAGCTTTTGTAGTATATTACAGGGCCTAAGCTCTCAATGTTTCATAACTTGCTATTGTAGTATGTTACAGGGGCTAAGCTCTTAATGGTTCATAACTAGATATTGTAGTATATTACAAGGTTTAAGCTCTCAATGGTTCATAGCTTGCTAATGTTGTATATTACAGGGGCTAAGCTCTCAATGGTTCATAACTAGCTATTGTAGCATGTTACAGGGGCTAAGCTCTCAATGATTCATAACTAGCTTTTGTATTATACTACATAGGCTAAACTCTCAATGGTTCATAACTAGCTATTGTAGTATGTTACATAGCCTAAGCTCTCAATGGTTCATAAGTAGCTATTGTAGCATGTTACAGGGGCCTAGCTATCAATGGTTCAAAACTTGTAATGTTGTATATTACAGGGGCTAAGCTCTCAATGGTTCATAACTTGCTAATGTTGTATGTTACAGGGGCTAAGCTCATAATGGTTCATAACTAGCTATTGTAATATATTACATGGGCTAAGCTCTCAATGGTTCATAAAAAGCTATTGTAGTATATTACAGGGGCTAAGCTCTCATTAGTTCATAACTGGCAATTGTAGTATGTTACAGGGGCTAAGCTCTCAATGGTTCATAACTTGCTAATTTTGTATGTTACAGGGGCTAAGCTCTCAATGGTTCATAACTAGCTATTGTAGTATATTACATGGGCTAAGCTCTCAATGGTTCATAACTAGCTATTGTAGTATATTACATGGGCTAGGCTCTCAATGGTTCATAACTAGCTATTGTAGTATATTACATGGGCTAGGCTCTCAATGGTTCATAGCTAGCTATTGTAGTATGTTACATGGGATAAACTCTCAATGGTTCATAGCTTGCTATTGTAGTATATTACAGGGGCTAAGCTCTCATTGGTTCATAGCTAGCTATTGCAGTATATTACAGAGGCTAAGCTCTCATTGGTTCATAACTTGCTATTGTCGTATATTACATCGGCTAAACACTCAATGGTTCATAACTTTCTATTTGTAGTATATTACATGAGCTAAACTCTCAATAGTTGATAACTTGCTATTTGTAGTATATTACAGGGGCTAAGCTGACATTGGTTCATAACTAGCTATTGTAGTATATTACAGGGCCTAGACTCTCATTGGTTCATAGCTAGTTATTGTAGTATATCACATGGGCTAAGGTTTCATTTGTTCATAACTAGCTATTGTAGTATATTACATGGGCTAAGCTTTCAATGGTTCATAAATAGCTATTGTAGCATGTTACAGGGGCTAAGCTCTCAATGGTTCATAAATAGTTATTGTAGTATGTTACAGGGGCTAAGCTCTCAATGGTTCATAACTAGCTATTGTAGCATGTTACAGGGGCTAAGCTCTCAACGGTTCATAACTTGCTACTGTAGTATATTACAGGGGTTAGGCTCTCAATGGTTCATAATTTGCTATTGTGGTATATTAAAGAGGCTAAGCTCTTAATGGTTCATAACTAGCTACTGTAGTATGTTACAAGGACTAAGATCTCAATGGTTCATAACTAGCTACTGTAGTATGTTACAGGGCCTAAGCTCTCGATGGTTCATAAATAGCTTTTTTAGTATGTACAGGGGCTAAACTATCAATGGTTCATAACTAGTTATTGTAGCATGTTACAGGGGCTAAGCTCTCAATGGTTCATAACTAGCAACTGTAGTATGTTAGAGGGGTTAAGCTCTCAATGGTTCACAACTTGCTACTGTAGTATGTTAGAGGGGCTAAGCTCTCAATTGTTCATAACTTGCTACTGTAGTATGTTAAAGGGGCTAATCTCTCAATGGTTCATAAATAGCTATTGTAGTATGTCTAAGGGGCTAAGCTCTCAATGGTTCATAACTAGCTATTGTAGCATGTTACATGGGCTAAGCTCTCAATGCTTCATTACCTGCTACTGTAGTATGTTACAGGGGCTAAGCTCTCAATGGTTCATAACTAGTTACTGTAGTATGTTACATGGGCTAAACTCTCATTGGTTCATAACTTGCTATTGTAGTATGTTACAAGGGCTAAGCTCTGAATGGTTCATAAATAGCTATTGTAGCATGTTACAGGGGCTAAGCTCTCAAAGGTTCATAACTAGCTATTGTAGCATGTTACAGGGGCTAATCTCTCAATGGTTCATAAATAGCTATTGTAGCATGTTACAGGGGCTAAGCTCTCAATGGTTCATAAATTGCTACTGTATTATGTTACGGGGCCTAGGATATAAGTAGTTCATAACTTGCTACTGTAGTATGTTTGAGGGGCTAAGCTCTGAATGGTTCAAAAAAGCTATTGTAGCATGTTACAGGGGCTAAGCTCTCAATGGTTCATAACTTGCTACTGTAGTATGTTACGGGGGCTAGGATATAAGTAGTTCATAACTTGCTATTGTTGTATGTTACAGAGGCTAGGATCTAAGTAGTTCATAACTTGCTATTGTTGTATGTTACAGAGGCTAGAATCTAAGTAGTTCACACCTTGTGATTGTTGTATGTTACAGGGGCTAAGCTCTTAATGGTTCATAACTAGCTATTGTAGTATATTAAATGGGCTAAGCTCTCAATGGTTCATAAATTGCTATTGTACCATGTTACAGGGGCTAAGCTCTATATGGTTCATAAATATCTATTGTAGTATATACAGGGAATAAGCTCTTAATGGTTAATAGCTAGCTACTGTAATATGTTACATGGGCTAAGCTCTCAATGGTTCATAAATAGCTACTATAGCATGTTACAGGGGCTAAGCTCTCAATGGTTCATAACTTGCTATTGTAACATGTTAAAAGCTCTAAGCTCTCAATGGTTCATAACTTGCTATTGTAATATGTTACATGGGCTAAGCTCTCAATGGTTCATAACTAGCTACTATAGCATGTTACAGGGGCTAAGCTCTCAATGTTTCATAACTTGATATTGTAGTATTTTACAGGGGCTGAGCTCTCAATGGTTCATAACTTGGTACTGTAGTATGTTAGAGGGGCTAAGCTCTCAATGGTTCATAAATAGCTATTCTAGCATGTTACAGGGGCTAAGCTCTCAATGGTTCATAACTAGCTATTGTAGCATATTACAGGGGCTAAGCTCTCAATGGTTCATAACTAGATATTGTAGTATGTTACAGGGGTTAGGATATAAGTAGTTCATAACTTGCTATTCTTGTATGTTACAGAGTCTAAGCTCTCAATGGTTCATAAATATCTAGTGTAGTATATACAGGGAATAAGCTCTTAATGGTTAATAGCTAGCTACTGTAGTATGTTAGATGGGCTAAGCTCTCAATGGTTCATAAATAGCTATTGTAGCATGTTACAGGGGCTAAGCTCTCAATGGTTCATAACTAGCTACTGTAATATGTTACATGGGCTAAGCTCTCAATGGTTCAAAACTAGCTACTCTACTATGTTAAAGGGGCTAAGCTCATAATGGTTCATAACTAGCTTTTGTAGTATGTTACAGAGGCTAAGCTCTCATTGGTTCATAAATAGCTATTGTAGCATGTTACAGGGGCTAAGCTCTCAATGGTTCATAAATAGCTATTGTAGTATATTACACGGGCTAAGCTCTCAATGGTTAGTAACTAGCTACTGTAGCATGATACAGGGGCTAAGCTCTTAATGATTCATAACTTGCTACTGTAGTATGTTAGAAGGGCTAAGCTCTCAATGGTTCATAAATAGATATTCTAGCATGTTACAGGGGCTAAGCTCTCAATGGTTCATAAATAGTTATTGTAGTATGTTACAGGGGCTAAGCTCTCAATAGTTCATGACCTGCTACAGTAGTATATTACAGGGGCTAGTATATAAGTAGTTCATAACTTTCTATTGTGATATGTTACAGAGGCTAGGATCTAAGTAGTTCATAATTTTCTATTGTATTTTACAGTGGCTATAATCTAAGTAGTTCATAACTTGCTATTGTTGTATGTTACAGAGACTAGGATCTAAGTAGTTCATCACTTGCTATTGTTGTATGTTACAGGGGCTAGGATCTAATTAGTTCATAACTTTCTATTGTTGTATGTTATCAGGGGCTAGGATCTTAGTAGTTCATAACTTGCTATTGTTGTATGTTACAGGGCTAGGATCTAAGTAGTTCATAACTTGCTATTGTTGTATGTTACAGGGGCTAGGATCTAAGTAGTTCATAGCTTGCTATTGTTGTATGTTACAAAGGCTAGGATCTAAGTAGTTCATAACTTGCAATTGTTGTATGTTACAAGGGCTAGGATATAAGTAGTTCATAACTTGCTATTGTTGTAAGTTACAAGGGCTAGGAAATAAGTAGTTCATAACTTGCTATTGTTGTATGTTACAGGGGCTAAGATTTAAGTAGTTCATAGCTTGCTATTGTTGTATGTTACAGGGGCTTGGATCTATGTAGAACATAACTTGCTATTGTTTTATGTTACAAGGGCTGGGATCTAAGTAGTTCATAACGTGCAATTGCTGTATATTACAGGGCTAGGATCTAAGTAGTTCATAACGTGCAATTGATGTATGTTACAGGGGCTAAGCTCTCAATGGTTCATAACTAGCTATTGTAGCATGTTACAGGGGCTAAGCTCTCAATGGTTCATAATAGCTTTTGTAGTATATTACATGGCCTAAGCTCTCAATGGTTCATAACTTGCTATTGTAGTATGTTACAGGGGCTAAGCTCTCAATGGTTCATAAATAGCTATTGTAGCATGTTACAGGTGCTAAGCTCTCAATGGTTCATAACAAGCTATTGTAGTATATTACACGGGCTAAGCTCTCAATGGTTCATAAATAGCTATTGTACCATGTTACAAGGGCTAAGATTACAATGGTTCATAAATAGCTATTGTAGCATGTTGAAGTGAATAAGCTCTCAATGGTTCATAACTAGCTACTGTAGTATGTTACATGGGCTAAGCTCCCAATGTTTCATAAATAGCTATTGTAGCATGTTACAGGGGCTAAGCTCTCAATGGTTCATAACTTGCTATTGTAGCATGTTACAGGGGCTAAGCTCATAATGGTTCATAACTAGCTATTGTAGTATGTTACAGGGGCTAAGCTCTCATTGGTTCATAAATAGCTATTGTACCATGTTACACGGGCTAAGGTCTCAATGGTTCATAAATATATATTGTGGTATATACAGGGAATAAGCTCTTAATGGTTAATAGCTAGCTAATGTAGTATGTTACATGGGCTAAGCTCTCAATGGTTATAAATAGCTATTGTAACATGTTAGGGGGGCTAAGCTCTCAATGGTTCATAACTAGCTACTGTAGTATCTAACATGGGCTAAGCTCTCAATGGTTCATAGCTAGCTACTCTAGTATGTTACAGGGGCTAAGCTCTTAGTGGTTCATAACTAGCTATTGTAGTATGTTACAGGTGCTAAGCTCTCATTGGTTCATAAATAGCTATTGTAGCATGTTACAGGGGCTAAGCTCTCAATGGTTCATAACTGGCTACTCTAGTATGTTACAGGGGCTAAACTCTTAATGGTTCATAAATAGCTATTTTAGTATGTTACAGGGGTTATGCTCTCATTGGTTCATAAATAGCTATTGTAGCATGTTACAGGGTATAAGCTCTCAATGGTTCATAAATAGCTATTGTAGTATATTACAGGTTCTAAGCTCTCAATGAATCATAACTTGCTATTGTAGTATATTACAAGGGTTAAGTTCTTAGTGGTTCATATTTAGCTACTGTAGTATGTTACATGGGCTAAGTTCTTAATGGTTAATAACTAGCTATTGTAGTATATTACAGGGGCTTAGTTCTTAATGGTTCATAACTAGCTATTGTAATATATTACAGGGGCTAAGATCTCAATGGTTTCATAACTAGTTATTGTAGTATATTACATGGGATAAGTTCTTAATGGTTCATAACTAGCTATTGTAGTATATTACAGGGGCTAAGCTCTCAATGATTCATAAATAGCTATTGTACCATGTTACAGGGGCTAAGCTCTCAATGGTTCATAAATATCTATTTTAGTATATACAGGGAATAAGCTCATAATAGTTAATAGCTAGCTACTGTATTATGTTACATGGGCTAAGCTCTCAATTGTTCATAAATAGCTATTGTAGTATGTTACAGGGGCTAAGCTCTCAATGGTTCATAACTAGCTACTGTAGCATGTTACAGGGGCTAAGCTCTCAAAGGTTCATTACTAGCTACTCTAGTATGTTACAGGGGCTAAGCTCTTAATGGTTCATAACTAGCTATTGTAGTATTTTACAGGGGCTAAACTCTCAATGGTTCATAACTTGCAAATGTAGCATGTTACAGGGGCAAAGCTCTTAATGGTTCATAACTAGCTACTGTAGTATGTAACATGGGCTAAGCTCTCAATGGTTCATAAATAGATACTCTAGTATGTTACAGAAGCTCTTAATGGTTAATAACTAGCTATTGTAGTAAGTTACAGGGGCTAATCTCTCAATGGTTCATAACTTGCAAATGTAGCATGTTACAGGGGCTAAGCTCTCAATGGTTCATAACTAGCTAATGTAGTATGGTACATGGGCTAAGCTCTCAATGATTCATAACTAGCTACTGTAGTATGTTACAGGGGCTAAGCTCTTAATGGTCATAACTAGCTATTGTAGTATGTTACAGGGGCTAAACTCTCAAGGTTTCATAACTTGCTATTGTAGCATGTTACAGGGGTTAAGCTCTTAATGGTTCATAAATAGCTATTGTAGTATATTTCAAGGCTAAACTCTCATTGGTTCATAAATTGCTATTGTAGTATGTTACAGGGGCTAAGCTCTCAATGGTTCATAACTAGCTATTGTAATATATTACAGGGGCTAAGATTTCAATGGTTCATAACTAGCTACTCTAGTATGTTACAGGGCTAAGCTCTTAATGGTTCATAACTAGCTAATGTAGTATGTTACAGGGGCTAAGCTCTCAATGGTTCATAAATATCTATTGTAGTATGTTGCAAGGGCTAAACTCTCATTGGTTCATAAATAACTATTGTAGCATGTTACAGGGGCTAAGCTCTCAATGGTTCATAAATAGCTTTGTAGTATATTACAGGGCTATGCTCTCATTGGTTCATAACTAGCTATTGAAGTATATTACAGGGCTAAGCTCTCATTGGTTCATAAATAGCTATTGTAGTATATTACAGGGGCTAAGCTCTCAATAGTTCATAACTAGCTATTGTAGTATATTACAGGGGCTAAGCTCTCAATGGTTCATAACAAGCTATTGTAGTATATTACAGGGGCTAAGCTCTCAATGGTTCATAACTTGCAAATGTAGTATGTTACAGGGGCTAAGCTCTCAATGGTTCATAAATATTTATTGTAGTATGTTACAGGGGCTAAACTCTCATTGGTTCATAAATAGCTATTGTAGTATGTTACAGGGGCTAAGCTCTCAATGGTTCATAAACAGCTATTGTAGTATATTACAGGGCTAAGCTCTCATTGGTTCATAACTAGCTATTGAAGTATATTACAGGGCTAAGCTCTCATTGGTTCATAAATAGCTATTGTAGTATATTACAATGGCTAAGCTCTCAATGGTTCATAACTAGCTATTGTAATATATTACAGGGGCTAAGATTTCTATGGTTCATAACTAGCTACTCTAGTATGTTACAGGGCTAAGCTCTCATTGGTTCATAAATTGCTATTGTAGCATGTTACAGGGGCTAAGTTCTTAATGGCTCATAACTAGCTATTGTAGCATGTTACAGGGGCTAAGCTCTCAATGGTTCATAACTAGCTATTGTAATATATTACAGGGGCTAAGATTTCAATGGTTCATAACTAGCTACTCTAGTATGTTACAGGGCTAAGCTCTTAATGGTTCATAACTAGCTATTGTAGTATGTTACAGGGGCTAAGCTCTCAATGGTTCATAAATAGCTATTGTAGTATGTTACAGGGGCTAAACTCTCATTGGTTCATAAATAGCTATTGTAGCATGTTACAGGGGCTAAGCTCTCAATGGTTCATAAATAGCTATTGTAGTATATTACAGGGATAAGCTCTCATTGGTTCATAACTAGCTATTGAAGTATATTACAGGGCTAAGCTCTCATTGGTTCATAAATAGCTATTGTAGTATATTACAGGGGCTAAGCTCTCAATGGTTCATAACTAGCTATTGTAGTATATTACAGGGGCTAAGCTCTCAATGGTTCATAACTAGCTATTGTAGTATATTACAGGGGCTAAGCTCTCAATGGTTCATAACTAGCTATTGTAGTATATTACAGGGGCTAAGCTCTCAATGGTTCATAACTAGCTATTGTAGTATATTACAGGGGCTAAGCTCTCAATGGTTCATAACTAGCTATTGTAGTATATTACAGGGGCTAAGCTCTCAATGGTTCATAACTAGCTATTGTAGTATATTACAGGGGCTAAGCTCTCAATAGTTCATAACTTGTTATTGATGTATGTTACAGTGGCTAGTCTCTAAATAGTTCATAGCCTGCTATGGTTGTATGTTACAGGTAATAGACTCTCAATGGTTCATAAATGGCTTGTGTTGAATGTTACAGGGGCTAGGATCTAACTGTGACAAGCTAATGGCTATTAGCTCGCACAAGGGAATGGGTATCTCACTTTGCCTGGTATCTACTAACTTTCATCGATTCTGCTGCTGATTGGATTTCCCATTGTCGGTCATTGATGGTGGTAATGTTCCTTGATCTTCACTATTGAGCCTTAATTAATTTTAGTGCTAAAACCACATCCAAGAAACTCTTGTAATGTGTGATGCTCATATGTATCCCATCTCCCTTCTCTCTCTGCTCGTTAAGCATGAGCCAGCCCCCGCCCCCTTCCCCAATTCGTGCACTCCTCCGAGCGCTGTCTTCCAGAGGCGTGGTGGGCTGAATTTTCCACCCCTTCTATCTCCCTTGTTTTTGTTCCAGTCGGGGAGTGTTCTGTAAATTTGTACTATGAGATATGTTTAAATAAAAGACTTTTACTTACTATCTGGAACTGAACGGTTGTCTAGTTCTTGTTCTCTGGAACTATATCCCGTCACAGCCTGATCAGGACGTTATGGCATCTCATGGAGTGGAATCCTGGACTCGCAGGAGTTAGCCCCCGCCACAGCTGGTTTGCATTTATCAAATATTCTACCGCTTGTGCACTACACGTACTTGCACCTTTCTACCGTGAGGATTAGGATATACGACTACTAGCTACGTTTTGTTTGGTTAACAGCCGGCTAATGGGCTTGTTCAACTGTACTTATGTGGAGGAGACATGGACGATGTCTGAGCTACTTCGCTGTGCTCTAAGTGTGGTGCCTGTAATAGTGGCCTGGCTTGCTAGTCATTGAACTGTTGCTAGCCAGGCTCCCTCAGGGCCGATTGATTGCTAGGTTAGTATGTATTGGGTGTGCACTCAGTTTAGTGGGAATGCTCCCCTTTACAACACAAGTCAGTTAGGATTTGAGAGTTGGCCGAACAATATTTTCATTGTGGGTTCGAGCTGTATTATCAATGTGGGCTTATCAACATTTAGATTTGTTATTGACTATAAGCTGGCTCTTATATCTGCAAGGCGTGTTGCCTTGGAAACATGTACGTGCTTCGGCTAAGTAAATTTGGTAACTCAAAAACGTCTAACTAACTACGATATTTCTCATATAGTTTATTTCCTTAGGGGAAAGTATAATAATAGGGAGTTGCTGGATATTACTAACGACCTAATTGAGTTGAACGGGCCTATTGTAAGTCTCTTTTTTCTAATTGATATTTGGTATGATTGTAGCCTTTCATTTTTGGCACGGCTTGCCTGAGCGAGACCGTAGTGGCCCGTTGTGTTGTATTGAACTATTTACCTTTAGACGGGCTTCTTAAGGGCATTACTACCACAGGCAACTCTAGAGCCTCGCAAGGATACATGACTTCAGCTTTATTATGGTAGTGTACGTCAAGCAGCCTTGTTGTGTCGGCACAGACAGACGTAAGCTGATACTCCGTGGGTCAACTGTTTGAACTTAGGGTTTGATAATTTCATTGGCTGGTCAGTGTTGAAGCATCAGAGTAGCAAGGGCTGGGAAGTGTTGATAGATTGCAAAAAGAGCAATACATTCAGTAGAGTTATACATCTCTGGCTGGCTATCCGTCAATTACGTCCGTGGTTGGTCTATCATTATGAAAAGTTCAAGTTTTTATGACTACAATCTTTGTTCTGGATTGTTACGCAAACATTTTCGTCTGTTCCGTTTTGATGAATCCACAAATAGTTTGTTTACATTGGGGGGGAGGGGCCAACATCACAGTAGGCCATTACAGTTTGAATAATATCGAGGCACTTTGTTAAATTAGTATATTTTTAAATGATATCGATATTTTATATTGCATAGATATTCGAACCTATCCTTTTTAATCAAGTAGTTGTAGGAATGATAAGATAATGTTGAAAATTAACTAATGTATCCTATTTGTTTGTCATGTTTGTAAAATCCACATAACCGATTAGATGCTGAAACTAAACGGTGAAAAGTTGCGTTTGGGAAGGTGGTGGGGTGGATTTTTTAAAGTAAATTTTTGTAAATCAATATTATATTTACCAGACTGCAAGAGTTTTTAGTTTCCATTTGTAAACAAAAGGAGGGTGCGGTGTCAATACTTTAGGATAACCCAGTTATGAGCTCTCTTGGGGGGTGGGGGAAGAGGGAGGTAAGATCTTGGGTATATTTCGGTAATTTCACAACAGCCCAATTACACGAAACAAACATTTTGGAGCTTAGGAGGAATTGAGGCCTATACAAATACTTTTCTTTACTGTGAGTTTTATGTCATGCAATAAGTTGTAGACCAAGTTTTTGTATTTCTGACTTGCTTTGACACAGAGGGTGGGACATTCTTTACTTGACACAGAGCGTGGGACATTCTTTACTAGACGTCTTGTGGGACATTCTTTACTTGACGCCCTGTGGGACATTCTTTACTTGACACAGAGGGTGGGACATTCTTTACTTGACACCCTGTGGGACATTCTTTACTTGACACAGAGGGTGGGACATTCTTTACTTGACACCCTGTGGGACCTTCTTTACTTGCCACCCTGTGGGACATTCTTTACTTGACACAGAGGGTGGGACATTCTTTACTTGAAACCCTGTGGGACTATACAGGTCGCACACAAGAGGCCATCATCACTAGAGACACCAGTTTAATTAGTGTCTGTAAGAGATCTAGGAACTACCAAACTAAAATATAAAGCACAATAATCTGCAACAAACTAATACAGTTATGAAATCAAAGATACAAGCTTTGTTGTATTTTATCTAGTTGAGGTGAGGAAATGGAGCTTAGCATAGTGATAAGAATATATCAATTTTAAAACTATCAACATGAAATAAACACGTTTTTTAAAAGAAATTCAGAACAAAATAAAGATAGCATGTTAAGAAGCTCAAACAAACTAACATCAAACTTTAAACAAAAATGTTCAAGTTTTGAAAGAATGTGAGGGAGCTACTGCTAGAAAAAATTATCGAGTCTTTATAAAAGAAATAAATGGAAATCTTCGCAAAAATAAATCTAAAATGAACCAAGAACTAATTATTGATTGCAAAGATAAAATATCTATTTTTAAAAGTTGTTTGTGTTCATGTGGAGATTATGGTTGCCATAAAGGCGTCAATCCACGCTCCTAGTGCAGATAAATCTTGGTTGTCCTGTAAAGACGAAATGTGCGTGTCTTTTAGGAACCATCCGGAACAAACGAAGAACAAATTATTGTAATCATAAAATTTATTTTTCAAATTTTTTTAGGGGGAAAGTACGGTAAGGCAGCTTCATGGAGGTCCAAAGTAAACATTTCATTTGTGAGCGTATCAAAACGGAAAAAACTGATTATTTTGCTGAACAATCCGGAACTAACAAAGAAAAGAGTATTGTAATCATAGAAAAAAAATGTTTTTAAAAGGGAAGAAGGGCAAATTCATGGATATCAAATGTTAAAGTATAGTTAATTTTGGGGATGTATATAAAAAAAATTAACAATGCGAAACAAACGATCACAACCATAAAAATTTCAATTTTCAAAAGTGTGTAAGTGCGGGGGGTGGGGCGTAAGGAGTTACCGTGAATTTAGCCCCACCAATGTAAGCATATAATTTATGCATATATTTATCAAAACATAACAAACGAAAATTTTTGTGGAACAATCTGCAAAAAGCCAAGAACAAACGATTACAATAAAAAGAAACTTGAATTTTTTAAATGGGGGTTGGGGGCAACTTCATGGACGTAATTTTTCACTGTTGGTACCACCTAACCATGGTAAAAGTTGTGGAATTATTTTCATTTGTTTACGAAAATATTAAACATCTATCTATATTTCCTGTTATATTATTTTTGACGGAGGTATCTTTCTCCTCAATAATCCAGGTATGTCATCGTCACTTTCCTGTCAGAACACTTGTCTAATGTTAGCAATTGGGGAACGAGGACATGTACTCCGTATCACACATGTCTTATCTGTAATAGAATAAATATTAGGGCCTGAATTATCATTTCAGAATGTATATTATTTATTATAATAAAGAACAGGCAACTTATGGTTTCTCAATAGAGATAAAGTGTGTTATAAAGATAAATATGTTTTATACACCTTCGATAAGGAGTTGGATCTGTTGGTGAATCTGTTGGTGAGTCTGTTGGTGAATCAGGACAAAAATATGTATTCAAAACATTACTAAGAACTTGCAGCAATTAACTAGAGTTTACAAAAAAAAAGTGGGTTTACTAATAATTTAACTAGACAAATAAAAAATATATATAATTTTTACATATTTTAGGTGGCTTTACACATGTGTTCTCTTTCTATAGTTTTCCCATCCTCTCTCCACGTAAATAGGGTGCATTTACTATAAAATGTGTTTCCTTCTCCTTGCACCCTAGAACAACTCAAACCTCAAAACCTAATCACTAAATAATTCAAAGTGCCTAAAAACAGGAGAGAGATTATATTTAAGTTACAGCTTATTTGGACTCTCTCTCTCTCTCTCTCTCTCTCTCTCACACACACACACACATCATATTTTTTCATGAGTCATATGTAATAAAATACATTCCTTTGTGAATGAAATGATTATTTTATTACATTATTTATTTGCAAAAAATTAATAAAAAACTTGTTAGAAAGACTGTCGTTACAATAGTAAATAGCGGTTTTCATTTGAAGTAAATTCAAATGCTCACACACTTGCAAATGTAAACATCAATTACTACTATAATATCATATTTGGGCCTAAAATTACTCTCTAAGTGAGTTAAAAATACATAAATAACGAACACTATTCCTATCCTATATTGTTTAGGTGCCCAACAGGACATCTCAATGATTGGAACATCATAGACTACTTCTATAGGAACTACAACTTTTAACTTGACCTGATTATACCCTAATGAGTGGGATTAACAGAGAAATTCTAAATACTCCAATAGAATAGTTTTCAAAATTTAAGCCCTATAAAATGCTGGAAAAATTTCAGCTTAAACGTAGATTCTTGCATTCAGACCATTTTTAAAGCGATAAAAATCTCTTATCAAGCATATATTCAAGAGGCCACTCAATTAATAGTTTTCCAGGTACTGATGGAAGGAACCATTGTTTATTATTTTAATAATGATATGATATTGTTTCTCTGCAGTTCACAGAGATCACAAATAAAACACAAAATCAAAAAATCACTACAACATGTTTCAATAATGAAATATCCCTGGCAGTGATATCAATATCACTACAATATGAGGCTAACTATTTCAAGAGACAGCTTGTGAATGATGGTTCAAACAGAAATCTCGCAAGGACTGCAGTTTACTTGTGTGTCTGTGATAATACAGCTGGAGTAGCCGCTCTGGAGGCGGGCGGGCTATCGCCCGTTCTTGTCGACTGAGCTACACTTCTCTACAAAGTTTTGATACCGTGAGCCAACTTGGAGTTTCAGTGCATATTTTTATGTCATACGTAAATCAAGTTATTCAGTAAAATGTTGCATATTTAAATTGGAATATATTTTGTAGTCTTAAGCATACAAATCTATAAATCGTATTAATACTAATTTTTAATATTTATAGATGAATTAGCATTAATAAACAATTGTTAAATTATGTTGATTTTAAGGGAGCTTTAAGTATATTTATATAGAGTATGCTTATACCTATACCTAAGATATAAAATCCCAGATTTATCAAATAGGTTTAGTATTAAAGATACTAAATTTCAATTTTCAAAATTTTATTTCAAAAGTGTAGCCTAAAACTAGATTCGGAAAACGTAAAAATTGAAGTTTCATACCCTCATAGCTCTTGAATAAAAGTAGATAAAAATATATTTATGGTGTGTAACATTTCATAGAAGAAAACTCTTTTAGAATGGCGAAAAAAAATAATCCAGTACATATGGCCTTAAGCCACGCCCTTGCAGGTATTAGACCTGATTTAATATACAGCATTATTATAAAATTTGTTCATGAGCACAGTGTTAGCCAACCACTACTAATACTGTGATCCCCCAATTCGGGCTTACTATTTATGAACTGTTGGAATACGGTAATCTCCCCCGTATGGTGGGCATGACGTTCACGCAGTTTATCTTTCTTCATACAAATAGCTTTGATTTAAGTATGCCAGCATCAGGGTGTCTTGAGGAAACTTTGGTTTATCGGCTTTACCCCTTAATCTATTTAGGTCAGTCTAAACGACTCGCTAAGGAGCTGGCTACCTGGCTGGCAGTCTTTGCATCATGTTTCAGTGATTGATCAACGTGTAAGCTGTTATCCCCTGTGTGATATATTATTTCAACGACCAATACCATATGAACAACTGGTATTGATCTGCTAATGTATTTTTTAATGTTTTCACTTAATAAATTGTTACTTTCATTGTTATTCCTGATATGTAAATTTGCATCCCCCCTTTAGTATTACTAAGAAGGGTGCATAACTAATTCATAACTTGGTATTGTTGTATGTTACAGTGGCTAGGATCTAAGTAGTTCATAACTTGCTATTGTTGTATGTTACAGGGGCTAGGATCTAAGTAGTTACATAACTTGTTATTGTTGTATGTTACAGAGGCTAAGATCTAAGTAGTTCATAACTTACTATTGTTGTATGTTACAGTGGCTAGGATCTAAGTAGTTCATAACTTGCTATTGTTGTATGTTACAGGGGCTAAGCTCTTAATGGTTCATAACTTGCTATTGTTGTATTTTACAGGGGCTAGGATCTTAGTAGTTCATAACTTGCTATTGCTGTATGTTACAGGGGCTAGGATCTTAGTAGTTCATAACTTGCTATTGTTGTATGTTACAGTGGCTAGGATCTTAGTAGTTCATAACTTGCTATTGTTGTATGGTACAAGGGCTAGGATCTTAGTAGTTCATAACTTGCTATTGTTGTATGTTACAGGGGCTAGGATCTAAGTAGCCTATAACTTAATATTGTTTTATGTTACAAAGGCTAAGATATCAGTAGTTCATAACGTGCTATTGTTGTATGTTACAGGGGCTAGGATCTAAGTAGTTCATAACTTGCTATTGTTGTATGTTACCGGGGCCAGGATCTAAGTAGTTCATAACTTGCTATTGTTGTATGTTACAGGGGCCAGGATCTAAGTAGTTCATAGCTTGCTATTGTTGTATGTATACAGGGGCTAGGATCTAAGTAGTTCATAACGTGCAATTGTTGTATGTTACAGAGGCTAGGATCAAAGTAGTTCATAACTTGCTATTGTTGTATGTTACAGGGGCTAGGATCTAAGTAGTTCATAACTTGCTATTGCTGTATGTTACAGGGGCCAGGATCTAAGTAGTTCATAGCTTGCTATTGTTGTATGTTACAGGGGCTAGGATCTAAGTAGTTCATAACATTGCTATTGTTGTATGTTACAGGGGCTAGGATCTAAGTAGTTCATAACGTGCAATTGTTGTATGTTACAGAGGCTAGGATCTAAGTGGTTTATAACTTAATATCGTTGTATGTTACAGGGGTTAGGATCTAAGTAGTTCATAACTTGCTATTGTTGTATGTTACAGGGGCCAGGATCTAAGTAGTTCATAGCTTGCTATTGTTGTATGTATACAGGGGCTAGGATCTAAGTAGTTCATAACTTGCTATTGTTGTATGTTAGAGTGGCTAGGATCTAAGTAGTTCATAACTTGCTATTGTTGTATGTTACAGGGGCTAGGAACTAAGTAGTTCATAGCTTGCTATTGTTGTATGTTACAGGGGCTAGGATCTAAGTAGTTCATAACTTGCTATTGTTGTATGTTACAGTGGCTAGGATCTAAGTAGTTCATAACTTACTATTGTTGTATGTTACAGGGGCTAGGATCTAAGTAGTTCATAGCTTGCTATTGTTGTATGTTACAGGGGCTAGGATCTAAGTAGTTCATAACTTGCCATTGTTGTATGTTACAGAGGCTAGGATCTAAGTATTTCATAACTTGCTATTGTTGTATGTTACAGGGGCTAGGATCTAAGTAGTTCATTACATGCAATTGTTGTATGTTACAGTGGCTAGGATCTAAGTAGTTCATAACTTGCTATTGTTGTATGTTACAGGGGCTATGATCTAAGTAGTTCATAACGTGCAATTGTTGTATGTTAATAATTCATAATAGTTCATAATTTGCTAATATTGTATTTTACAAAGGCCATGTTCTCATATGTTCATAACTTCAGTGTGGTCAGTTTTACTTGTATAAACTATCATTGTTATCAGTCTTGTTATATAAACTATCATAATGGTCAGTGTTATTGTTTAAACTATCATTGTTGCTAATCTTAATCGCCCAAACTATCAGAGTTTTCATTTATGATTATTTATATAGTTTATATATTAATATTATCAATATTCACTTTATTTAATCGAGTCATAACGTGACTTTTATCTTATTTGCTATCATTAATTAAACATATAAATGTATTACACTTTCTGTTGCGACAATTCTCAGTATTTCTTGGTTTGGATTCTAATAAATAAAATATGTTTTTCCCTCACCATGTGCGAATTGATCCTCTTATAAGTCACTCACACGTCCTTTAGATTGCGCTCGTAAATGAACCCCAAAATAAATATAATTGATATAAGGCATATCTCAGAAATTGTAACTCATTGACTAGTTCATAACAGGACAAAATGACCCTCCCCATTAACCTTATGTACACCGTCGATTGTTTGTAGGTTGGGAGTGTCTCCAAGACAAAACAATAACACCCCATGGGGGGTGTTCAGCCCTACAGACACAAAGGGGGACAAATAAAAATATTAAGAGAGGCGTGATTTGTTTCCAAACAATCTTTGTGGGGCTGTTCTTTGTTTCCATGGTCCGTATAGCTATAACATGTGAGCTGACCACACTCCCATATCTCCTGGTGTTGTTCTTTGTTTCCATGGTCCGTATAGCTATAACATGTGAGCTGACCACACTCCCATATCTCCTGGTGTTGTTCTTTCTATCACATGGTCCGTATAGCTATAACATGAATTGTTAGTTTCAACTGTTATTAGTTTTTAATTATAATCTAAATTATGGCCTCTCTTAACAAACAGAACATAACTTTAGTTTAACACTGTGTGCTGAAATCTATTACACTTACCCTGAACCTTCACTCGGACGAACAGAGGTTATGCCACGAGCCTTACACAATATTTATGTCAAATCTGTCCTTTTTAATGGATGTAGTTGTATTATTGGAGGTGAGCCGATAGCGACGAGTGTATTTGAATGTCTCCTTTTCACGCAATGTTGCATGAAGCACCTCCTACAGGTTTCTGTTGCCCTAATAATAATATCTAAATAGGGGGCAAGACGGAGATGAGTCTGCCTGACACGAGGCTACCTACACACAAACAAACACACTCATTTAAATTTGAATCCCTCTATAGTACCAGTTTTATATGAAGAATCTATTTTAAACAACCACTAACTATTTTAGTCGCAAACACTGATTTACATTGTATAAAAGTCAATATTCTCTGTTTATTTTATCAATAATTTATGTTAGGTTGTTCAAAAAAATAGTTATCAAAATATTTGGTAATAAATACTTCCTTATGGATTATTGTTTCAGTAGGCCTACTTGTTAAAAGTAAATGTATAAATACAAATATTGAATTTTACTTTTGCGGTAATGTCAGCACGATACACGAGTATCATATAATTAACGAAATAATAAATTAGGAGTATTAGATTTCCACTTTTATCTGTAACCTGCCTCTTTCATCATCCCACACAAATAACAAACATAGGTACAGACAAGATAGCTATACATTTTATTCAAAGCAATCAAGATACACCTCAATGAGGAAGTGGAACATACCAGCGTTAGGCGCCGAGCAAGTAAACAAGCCTAATGGGCTGGCAGGCGCATAGGTGACCACCAAGGTCAGGAGGGCATGTAAACAGCAACAATAGGTGGAATCATAGGTGGCGTCATCAGAAAACAACTATGATACACTAATAATTGACCTCCAAGTTAATATTAATTACACCTCTCATAATCAAAGGTTAGGAGCAAAGAACAGGCTTGTGCCCTAGCATTAAATCTAAGGTGAGAATAGGATCACAAGTTGTCGTCCTCTGACAAACCCTAACTAACCTAAACATCGGTATGAAACCTTTCATTATCTATATATAAAGCTCAACATACCTAACAATAATAAATAATATGGATATCTAATAACAAGTAGAATGTCTATCAGAGAAATATTTAGTTGGCGGCGCGTGGCCCCTTCTTTAACTAACATATAAATATAAGTGATACAACGATATTAAACTATGTCAAATTTAATAACAAACAAATCGTCCACTTTAGAAATATTATCCATGCTGGTTCGTGGCCCCACATTTAACCAATATCCAAAAGTAAATTGCCCACCAATAATAAACTATCCCAATCCTTTTTGACATCAAATAGATCATGACAACAGACAACAATACAGAACATATTGTTACTGTCTCTCTCCTAGCTGAAGCAGGCCATGTAACTTTCCGTGAAGCGGATATAATAAATTTAAGATAAAGACAATCAGGTCAAAATGTCTTCCAAATACACCCAAGGAACGAGCACAGCTACGGGCTGGTCACCCATGGTATCCAGATATCCCATAGCTTTAAAGGCAGGAAACCATAAAATAAATAATAGTAATCAAAAATATATTTAGGTCCTAAACAGTAAATTTAGAATAATAAAGATCTAGCGCCAAAGAGAATGTTGAGAAACATGTCGAGCCTACTTAATAGTCAGATCTCTCACCTTGAAAGCCCGGAGTGTAATGTGTGATCACATTCTGGACTCCAACCGTTGTATGTCCTAAGGAAATCGTGTGTTCTCGGGGCGCGGAGAGCAATAGAGAGCAACGGAGAGGAAAGGGGCAAGGGTTCCAGAACAGTCTCCACTCGTCCACACGCATTTAAGTCTATACACAATCACAGTTCGTAGAAGTTCTGAATACGCCCACCAACGCACACTGAGCTCACACGCAACGCTGCTCACTTGTTTTGGGGAGCGGTTCAACCAACACGGCTGGCAGCGAACCTCGGACCTTGAGCTAGTTCAACGTCGACAGTGCTGCGATGTGTATGTCGGATTGTAGTCGTGCTGGAATGAGTCAACTGGGACTGGCTAGGTGAGTTATACAACTTCTCCAAATTTATGTTGTAACAAGGTTACATATCTTCTACAATTTTTTTTAGCACCGAGTCTTACTACGAGTAACTGTTCGGGTTATAAGCTTACGTATTAATTACGCTAATGGTTTTAGGGATTATGAAGATTATATTAATAGGAAGCATATCTACATTTGCGTGGAGGGAGCGTGAAAAACCAATTTTGAAAAACCGGCCTCAGTATATCCGATCGAAATTCGAACCTTGATCTCTCCGTCCTCGGCAGTCTGGTCTACTGCAAGAACAGCGCCGGACATTTATTACTGTTTTCCTGCTATTAATTGTAGCTCTATATCATCTTTTTTTAATAATAAATCTATTATTGTTACCTTTTTATTTCTCTTACTCTTATGAAATATTTCCCTGTCTCTACTTTGTTATCCATTTACTTTGTAATAGTTATCGTTACCTCCTCTACATATTAGAGTGAAGGGGAAGTAACGTTACAAAGCCTTAGAATACATAGTACATAGTCAAATACATGGATGCATAGCTGCCAACAATCTACTGGACAAAATATCATCCTGGACTTCGATAACGTCATATCACAGCCACAGCACTAATTAATGTTACAGATGACGTAATACTGGCAATGGACATCAGACCATTGATATTACTAACACATTTATATTTCAGTCAAGCTTTCAATACAGTCAATCATAACATTTTAGCTGTTAAGTTATCGTGATATTTTAATTCATCCGATATAACTGTAAATTGTACAACAATGTTTGTTAATGATTACACCCCTTTCTGGTTGACTTGGTGTAGATGGGGGAGTACCACAGGGGTCAGTTCTTGGACCACTGTTGTTTCCCGTGGTTATTATTGAACTACCAGATTGTATGTAGGTCACTAAACATCATCTGTACGCAGACAATTTCAAAATATATTTGTCTTCCCTTGCTTATCTATAAAATAATTACTTTGCTGTACTTAACTCAGATATTAATGCAGTGCACACATGAGCAACTTATAATAGTTTGTTTATTAATCCTGGTAAATCTCAATTGGAGGGTTTGAGGCACCATAGTAACATAGGGCTTAGGTACTAATTGTCGACTTATTTTGTTATTTGTTCACAGGAAAACAAACATTTCCCCGTAAGATAGAAAATGTTGTAAAGGCAGGCGAGAAACCCTAACTAAGGAAACTGATACAAAAACTAGCGTATAACTTCTAAATAACTAAAATAAACCACTTTTAGTATATCAAATAGCCAAATCTATAATTTATGTTTTTAGTGAGGATTGCTCCATCTAGATATCATATTCTGAATATTGAAAAATGACACCTGGACACGAGAATCAAACCCGGGACCTTTGGTTTAGTATGCAAATGCTCTGACCACTGAGATATCCAGGAATCTTCCCGTGCCAAGGGCACAGAGAAGGACACAACAGATAACATAACCGCTAGGTTAAACGTGTTGCGCTCCTTTTCGAGGCTTCATTCCTTCGACGTTGGGATCGCTAGGTGCGGTCACCAGTGTCTACAGCGCAATCAAGTGAGCATTTTCTATACGACTCATTTTGTAACATGTCAATCAGACAGATTGGACAGCTACAACTAAAAATCAATATTTTTATAATTTATGCAAGAAATAAACTATATTAACATATTTAATTGAATCTACCTTGAAGTTTATTTTCTCTGACTAGATGCAGTCTAATAAAATTACGTATCTCCCTACATTCAAACACGTGGTTGGTCAAAAATATCGTCCTTTTATAAATACTGTACTAGATATCGAAGAAGAGGATTAATATTATCGTATTTATGAATAAAATACGTTAACGCGGACCCTTTCCCGTTGGATGATGTCGGATGAATTTACTTACGCTTTCCATGCTGGCTACAAGAAAATATAGTAAAGTACATCTATATTACAAATTCTCATAAAAATAATAAGGGATCCTAAGTAATATAATCATACCAGAGATATTTAAATAGAAATTGTCTTCATTTCCACTCACCCTGTCAAGCTGTTGTTTGATTGAATGGCCACATGGTAGAAGAAAATTATTAGAAGTTGGCAGTCACACGTGCTTACATTATAACACCTGGCTAAGGAAAGGAATGCGTATCAACTTCGACCTACTGACCCACTTTATGTCAAGAGACTCTAGTGGTGAGCCAAGGAAGCTTGTTCCTCCCTCTCCCCGCAAGTGAATTTATCTTGTTAATTTTCTCTTCCTGCCCGCCTTCTTCCGTATTTCTCCTTTCTATGTCCCTGTGTTTATCACCTTCTCTGCCTTGCTCCGTTCTTATCAGATTGAGTAGTATATAAGGGGCCACGTCCAGGTTCCCACTAGAGCCAATTTACTCCAAACCAGCGTTTAAAGAAGAACCTCTGCATCGTCACAAATCGAAGACCACGTTGACCATGAAGTTTGAGGCGTCGGATTCACTGCCACCCTGGACAGGATGACGCACTTCGATGACAACTATAAATTTTGGACCGTTTGAGCCACCGCAGCCATGGATAGGACCACGGACTTCAATTAATTGAGTATTTCAAAGTTATCAACAAGTCCTTATGACTCAGAATCACATTTTTGTAGTAAATGATAGGCAATGTCTGTTTGCACCTTTTTATTTTTCTATACATTGTCAGAGAGGATTTTCATTTGTGTTGATAGTATGTCGAATTGACAATGGATCAACTGCAAGTCTTGTTTACTTCCTAACTTAAAGGTTTATTTTGTTATTTAAATGTTGTGTCCCCCAGAATGAGGGACAAGTCTAATAATAGCTAGTTTCATGTATGTTACATCAGTCCTAGAGACTATGTTTCTCTGTATATTTACCATACAGTGTTTACGTTACGAGCCTTGAGCGAGGAATACAGTAATGTCTTAGTTAGAGACTTGCTAAACTTCCACAAGTTCCATTAGTCTAACTTGACCCAATGTTTCGCATGACGCCGTAAACGTCATGTACACCTGTTTAATTTTTGGATTGCTACAGCCAGGTTGTCTGTATTGGATTACATATCTCAGTTGAGTTGGTGGAATTATTTATTTTGTGTTGGTTAAGTAGTTACGCTTCACGTACTGTATTAGTTTGGGTACGCAACCCAGGGAACTGCAATAGAGTCATAGTGGGGCTCGCGAAAATAATACCCTTTTTCTTTGCCCGGTTTTTGGGCTCCTATTGTGTTAGTGTTACTCTTAGTTTAAATGCAATTAGGTTTGTATGTACTATAGAATGCGTTGGCAGTACCGTAAGGGAAAGAGACCAGCCATAGGACTATTTTGTTGACACCTGCTTATTAGCCATCATCCACTATAATCAAGGAACTTTTCTATTGTTTATCATTATACAAAATGTTTTAAAGAGTTTAATTTACAACCCAGACTGGCTTAACTGATTTAAAGTTATATGTGTATATATCTTGTTTTATATTTTGTTAGTAACTACTTGATTATTTTCTTCTTCAGAACAATTCATCCAGTAGCCCGGCTCCTGTACAGCCCTAGTAGCTACAGCAGAATAATCAAATTAAATTATCTGCATCAAACTTCAAAGTATAGCCTGTAATATCATTGTAAAACCTCAATTATGTTATTTCTGTTTTGTTGTAATAAATCTAAATATTGTTAAACATAATTCTTTTATATGAAATGGATACCCTGTAGGGAACATCCTTTCAACTTTAAACTCGAATTTACTAGAGGGTAGATAAAAAATATTGGCTCCTCGAGTTAACCTGTCGGTTATCAACAAGAAAGATTCAAGTAGCAACCTCCCCCGTCTTAACCCCCCCCCTACCCCGTCAATAAGTACCCTAATCCTGCCATATGAGTTTACTCTGACAACACGTTACAAAGAAAACTTAGAAGAAAAAGGTCCTTTTATTCATTCAAGGGACTGGGGGTCACTGCAAATATAATAATTGTTAATGAGAGGACTGAGAAGCTTTGTAGACGTTTAGATATCACAATTTATTTATGAAATGGTTAGATATTATTTAATATTGTTTTCACCAAAATGAACGCGAAAGTTCTGACTAGTAAAAAAGTTTAAATTTTAATTCTAAATTTGTTTTTTAATGTGTGATATATAAATATATTTATATGGAACAGCACATAACAATCCTACAAATTGTGACCCTATCAAAACATAACTTTATTTAAGAGAGGAAGGCTAGATAGAGATTTCAAACCTTTTGGTTTAACCTTAGAAGTACACATTTCCAGGTAAAGCTTCATTTTTTAAACTTTAAACTCAAAATTCAAACTTTATAACCAGTAAGAGAAAACCTATTATAATTTTCGCCAACATTTTGTTGAAAACTATGTTTAAAAATATCAAACCACTTTTTAAATAATCCGGGATTTCTAAAAGTCTGCACGCGTGTCATTGTTTTCCCATGTAGCATCCTTAACAACTTTGAATATCCTCAACTGGGATCATTTTTAAACACATCTTTGGTAAATCACATTTTTTATTGAAAATAATAAATTAATTGTTTTTAGTACATACCTATAAGTGTTTATAAACAGTAATTTTTCTATAAAATATATTAAATATAATTTTCTAAACATGTTTTCATTCAAAGTTTGGTAACTCTGTTGATATTTATAGTACGCTCAAGTGCCAGTAGAGGGTCGACTCAAGGGCCGTGTGAACCGGGTGGTTGCCTTGGACGCCAGCTCGAGGGGGCGTCAGGCAGAGCTAGACCTAACCTAACGTAACCTGGGCGTGGTATAAAAATAGTTCCCAAACCTAACAACTCCAAACCTAACGTAGCCTGGGCGTGATATGGAAATAGTTCCCAAACCTAACAGCTCCAAGCCTAACGTAGCCTGGGAGTGATATGGAAATAGTTCCCAAACCTAACAGCCCCAAGCCTAACGTAGCCTGGGCGTTATATAAAAATAGTCCCCAAACTTAAAAACTCTAAGCCTAACGTAGCCTGGACGTGATATGAAAATAATCCCCAAACCTAACGTAGCCTGGGTGTGATATGAAAATAATCCCCAAACCTAACGTAGCCTGGGCGTAATATGAAAATAATCCCCAAACCTAACGTAGCCTGGG
>CABFVX010005774.1:0-13198 GCA_902151425.1 Timema shepardi
GGGTGATTGTGAGATTAAATGGAGGACCTACAGTTTAACGTGGAATCCGAACCACGGTGGAGGCCTGGCATCCCCCACATTCACAATATAAAATACAAAACGTTTTACGGGAAACCTTGATATCATTTTACTATTTTTGTTATTTTAACTCAATAGGGACGGCTGCATAGCCCATGACTTGACGTATGAACACGTAAAAGTATATCTCTGTCTCTCTCGCCTGTAGCAGCTAATGCAAGCAAGTTAATGAACCTACTCAGCCAGGTATCACTGAATACAGGTATTTGTCTACCTGGGCGGGTCGGGGTAACTTGACCGGCTCAAATCTTCCAGTTGGGTCGAACACATAATTACGCTAATGTGTCGAGGATGAGGAAGGTTGAATTTAGAGCAAATATACCCTCAATGGACCCAACTAGGGTTCGAACCCCGATCTCCGTCACCAGCAGTATATTCTATTGCCAGTGTGACTGACGCTTTAGACCGTTCGACCACCGAAACAAAGTAACTGCTTGTTGTTCGTATACCTAGAGATTCACTCTCTGGACCAGAAATCATCAAATTTAAAAGAAAATAAAGCGCCCACTTCGATGGTCCAATGGCCTGACGCGTCACGCCACCAGTAGACTGGCCTGACGCGTCGCGCCACCAGCAGACTGGCCTGACGCGTCACGCTACCAGTAGACCGGTCTGACGCGTCGCGCTACCAGTAGACCGGCCTGACGCGTCGCGCTACCAGTAGACTGGCCTGACGCGTCGCGCCACCAGCAGACTGGCCTGACGCGTCACGCTACCAGTAGACCGGTCTGACAACCAGTAGACCGGCCTGACGCGTCGCGCTACCAGTAGACCGGCCTGACGCGTCGCGCTACCAGCAGACTGGCCTGACGCGTCGCGCTACCAGCAGACTGGTCTGACGCGTCACGCTACCAGCAGACTGGCCTGACGCGTCACGCTACCAGTAGACCGGTCTGACGCGTCGCGCTACCAGCAGACCGGCCTGACGCGTCACGCTACCAGTAGACTCTCCACGCAAATGCTGGTAAACTTTCTCTAAATTAAATCTTCCTCGTCCCCAAAACATTAGCGTATGGAATACAGGCCAACGAGTAACACGAACGAGTATTAAGACGCGGTGGTAAAAGATAAAATATAACTTATTTTGGGGTCTGTTTGTTGTGTTTGGGGTTCAAGCGCCAATAAGCAGGACAAGCAAGAGCTCTTCAACAAATTCTGATTCAAATTGTGTAGTTCAGACTCTTTATTCTACCAGAACTTGATAGCGTTATTTCTGTTCCGTGGCTCAGTGGTTAAGGGGGCCAACTTCACGTCGTTATACTCTCCGGTGAGCAAACATCGAGGCTCGTCTGTCGATACAACACAATGGTTTGTTTGTTTCAGCTAAATAAAAGTTCGATTCGATAAGTAAAAAGGTATTTTTTCTATAAAAATGTTTACTCAAATTAAAGTGATAGTAAAATTATAACTAAATTTTAAATATTTGTCTTTAGTCACAATTTGACTTCTCTTAGTCTGGTGGATGGAAGTTTTTTTTTATGGACTGGAAACTCTAATTTGTTAAAGGAATAACCGATATTAAGAACAACCTTCCAACAGCGCAGTTGGAACTATTTTTTCTGGAGATTTCAGGCAAATAACTATTTAGTTTGCTAATTAGTTAAAATGTGTATAGTTGGAATATCGTTAATTATCATTAAAATTAACATAATATTGAGGTTTACCACCAAACAAAAGATTAAGTATTCAAGTTGGATTAAAGTTTATTTCAACGTAGAAATAATTATGTTTATTTAATTTAAATAGCTATAATTTTTTTATCGCCGCGTCTAACACGCATATATGATAACTACCCTAATGGGGTAGGGATGAGGAAGGAAGCAATCTAGAGGTAACCTATCCGCATTTGCGTGGAAGGAGGGTGGGAAACTATTTAAGACAAATCCATCCTTAGTAGACCCTACCGGTATCCGAACCCCGATCTCCCAGTCATCAACAGGCCAGTCCAACACGAAGGTGACTCCTTAGACCAGGGGTGGCCAAAGAGGTCGATCGCAATCTAATGTCGGGACCACGATCAACTTAACGTAACGTTAACTTAAGAAACAGTTGTGTGATCACGATTCACGTAACTTAACGTAACAACTCGAGCCAAACATGTCCATTCTCGAGTATGATCTGTGATTTGGACTATTATTACAGTGATGATCTGTGAATGTTTACAGTTTTCAATCGTTATAATAAATATTTATTGCTAAACTTTTTTGATAAACTTAACTTTCCTACTTTAGTTTAATTATTTTGTTTTTTGGTGACCTGGCGGTCTAGGGTAAGGTGTCAGACTTCTGTGCTGGGGGTCCGGGGTTCAATCCTCGGTCCCGGCACATATTTATCTGATTACCAAACCCTTCCTTCACCTTTGACAAGACATCTTGTGAATGTGTGGAATGCCAGGCCTCCACCGTGGTTCGGATCCCACGTTAAACTGTAGGTCTTCCATTTCATCTCACAATCACCCTACCATAACACATTAGCGTAAGTGCGTATAACCCGAACGGGTAGTAAGACGTGGTGATAATAATAATAATATTATTATTTTGTTTCAATATCTTATCACTAGAACTTGCTCTTAAAACCAACAAATTAATTACTAAATAGCCCTGTCGACATCACTCGTATAATGATTGGCTGGCTAGATCACGTGATATCCTTCATGTAACGTTCACTTAACGTGAAAGACCTCCCAGGACATCTCTTACGTTAAGTTGATCGTGATCACGGCATAACGATCGGCCGCGGCCCCTAGTTTGGTCGATCAATTAAGAAAAGATATGGAGGAAGAAAATGAAAGAGATGGTTTGCAGATTTTCCTCAAATCAACATTAGAAAACAGAAATATCGAATTTGTCTGATGACCATTTACAATCCCGGCTTCATTTATGTTCATGCTCCAAACAACCTCAAAGTCTAATGTCTGAGGAGAAAATGCTTTTTTCAGGGAAATTATGTGTTTTGATGAAGAATTGTGCGTGAAAGGACTTTAAGTCTTTATTAGCAATATATTATTATTAGCGCCACGTCTTACTACCCATTCGGGTTATACGCTTAAGTACTAATTGTGCTATTGGGTTATGAATTTGGAAGGTTGAATGTATAGCAAGTGAACCCGCATTTGTATGGAGCTGAAGTTAAAAAAAAAACCATTTTGGAAAAAAACAACCCCAGTTTACCCGATCGAGATTAGAACCTCAATCTCCTCAACCTCGGCAGTCTAGCTCAACAAGAAACTAGCGCGTTAGATAACTACGCCATCGAAGTAGGTAAGATAGGTTATTAACTTTTTACCACTGAAACAAACAATAGAAGCCTCTGGTTCTGGAGTAGATCCCCAGATCTAAAAGTCTGAATCCTCCCGTTTCAGGCCGTCCGGCCACTGAAGCGGGTAACTAGGTTTTTAAACATTACATTCTGTTGGAATGCGCCTGTAGGCTCCAGTAGATATATTCCATTCACGGTAGGTTTTCACCTGGATGACATTTCGAAAACCATATGTTTAGGTTTTGGGTTACCAACACTTGTAAAAGATCACAGTTTTGTTATAAATGTAAAGATCTTAAATTACCTGTTATATATTACATTTAAAATAACGTAAACTTAAGTTTTCACATACTATTTCATTTTTTAAATAATTTATTTTTGCCCAACTCAATACAATATTTTAAACATAATTAAAAGTACTTATTCTTTGTTTTGGAACGTTACTGATTATGTTTAATATAGTGCACACATCAATACCTTTTAATACAGGCATCGTATTTACTTGGAAAAGAGAAAATTGTTGTCATTTTTTTTACATACAATACATGATCTTATGATTATTTGATCGTATTTTGAAATATTTAACTGAATAAAGTATTTTCATCAACTGCGTGTCCGCATCATTGTAAAAAACTTGTTTACCGTTATGTTAAATCATATGGTTTAGATTCGTCGGTCGCCATTTTGAAGCTATGTTCGTTAGAAGTTTTTGTGAAAATTGTGTTAATATTTTTTTTAAGTGGAATAAAACTATTAATAAACTTTGTGTCCGACCTCAAATAAATATATAAATAATATTGGCCTAAATTACTGTGGTTAACTATCACATTAATATATTACCATCTGTTTTCATTACAGTCATCCAAAGTGATGGATGTCAGCTGTTGGTGTAGGTATATAAGGGATTACTTCTAGTAACATTTCGAGCTGTCATTCAGGTAAACTTAGCTCGTGAATGCCTTATACCTAGGTTTAGTTACATCAACAATTGTTGAATATCTGTCATGGGCATGGCGGACTTTGACGAGAAACTTGTTAAATGAAGATAAAAAAGTTGTCATTAAATTCCAGGACACCCTGGACAGATATTCAACAACTGTTGATATCACCGGGTGGAGAAAATATAGCTTCCGTTTCTTCTGGAGAAATTTATGAATTATGTTGATGGAAAAAATTGTTTTGATATAAAAACGGCAAAAAATAAAACTGTCCCCCTTTCTCACGTCTCCTACAACCCCACCTTGAGGGAACTGGGTACTTGGATTACTCTCACGAATAGCTCTCAAATCAGTGCCTCAATCAGTGCCTCGTTTGAGAGCAAAGCGTCAAGTGAACGCAAGCCAAAATAGGGTTCCCAACGCGCGGTCCTCAAACTTAATTTTGAGTGGTCCGCAAAACATGTTTCTTTTACACAGAAATATAATCGAGGAAAAGGGGATGTCATTAAAACATATCACGAGTTCATGTAGGCCTATATTTATCCTTTATTATTCTTACAGACAAATTTCCTGATACAAAAATTATATTTTCTCAGACTATGTCCTCGGGACGGATTTTTTAGAAAAAAATATTACAAAAAATTTAAATAAGTTACTCGATTAGTTATGTATGGTTATTTTTGAAAATGGAGAAAAGCACGAGTTTAACTTTCCCGTCCCGCGACAGTCAAATACACCCCGACACGTTCACCTTCGCTGAATGCGGCATCACTCGTTGAACAAATCGTTTTAGGCATCAGTCCCGCAATGGACTAGACTGCCAATGACCAAGAAATCGGTGTTCGAATCCCGGTCGGATGTACTAAGGGCGGTTATTCCTAAACGTTTTTCCACTCTCTCTCCATGAAATACGTCTATATTTTTTTTCTAAATTAACACATACATGTGGTATGGACGGGTAGTAAGACTCGGTGGTAACAAACACCTAAGACCCGAAAATGCGTGCGTGCGCCCGCCAAGTGGGTTATATTTAATTTTAGAATTGGCACTTTAACCGAATGACTTTGGGGAACCCTTGGATTAGAACTAATTGTCTCTAAAACAAACCAAAATGGTCCTTACTTACCCACTTGAGGATATTGTCGGCATAACGACGCCCGTGGAGATAAATGGCTCCAGCTCACAGGACAGGACTAATTAAAACAACGCCTACAAACTAATTAGTCGCAAAAAAAACACTACACCTCGTCAAGAGGACCAGTTTAAAATACCTTCCGTCACAATCTTTCACAAACACACACGGTATTTCATTCGATATTTTTTTTAAAAGAGAAAAAGAATAAACGACACTTTTTAAAAAAAAAAAATTGTGCGCGCGTAACCAAATACAAACACTTGACGTTACCCCATTTGACAGGAGGCCGTGAACGTGCCGCGACCTGTTCCGGAGAGCTCTGGCGGCGGACAGACGCAACTAGGGCAGAGAGAGCACGCTGGCAAGTTCGTGACCGCAGCCCGACTGAGGCTCTGTCGCGAGTCGACAACACAGGCCGGCGATGAGCAGTCCCTCCCCTATCCCCCCTCCCCGCCCCTCTTTTCGGAAAACAACCCCCTTTGCCGGCTTCTTGTTTGACAAACAATACGCTAGGGGTGGGAGAGGCCGCAAATAACATCACGCACTCGCTACCTTCTGATTATATTCTCCAGGTGATGGGCGCTGGGGGGAGATCGTCAGTCGTGATTATAACAAGGTGAGCGGTTACCTCACTCGGGAGGTCGCACTTCAAAACCACCCACACTTGTTTTATCAACCGAGGTGCGGCTTTTCATGTTATGTCATCTGAACAGATTAAAAACCAAACAATTATTTCTTAATAATAATAAGTGGATACAAAATGTCCCTAAAAACTAACCCTGCGACTACTATAATAAATACAACCTGCCCCTGTGCTCGAACCCGGACCCGTGAGGCCTGTTCCTAGCGCTACTGCGACTATTATAATAAATACAACCTGCCCCTGTGCTCGAACCCGGACCCGTGAGGCCTGTTCCTAGCGGTACTATAATAAATACAACCTGTCCCTGTGCTCGAACCCGGACCCGTGAGGCCTGTTCCTAGCGGTACTGCGACTATTATAATAAATACAACCTGCCTCTGTGCTCGAACCCGGACCCGTGAGGCCTGTTCCTAGCGGTACTATAATAAATACAACCTGCCCTGTGCTCGAACCCGGACCCGTGATGCCTGTTCCTAGCGGTACTATAATAAATACAACCTGTCCCTGTGCTCGAACCCGGACCCGTGATGCCTGTTTCTAGCGGTATTATAATAAATACAACCTGCCCCTGTGCTCGAACCCGGACCCGTGATGCCTGTTCCTAGCGGTACTATAATAAATACAACCTGTCCCTGTGCTCGAACCCAGACCCGTGATGCCTGTTTCTAGCGGTATTATAATAAATACAACCTGTCCCTGTGCTCGAACCCGGACCCGTGATGCCTGTTTCTAGCGGTATTATAATAAATACAACCTGTCCCTGTGCTCGAACCCGGACCCGTGATGCCTGTTTCTAGCGGTACTGCGACTATTATAATAAATACAACCTGCCCCTGTGCTCGAACCCGGACCCGTGATGCCTGTTCCTAGCGGTACTATAATAAATACAACCTGTCCCTGTGCTCGAACCCAGACCCGTGATGCCTGTTTCTAGCGGTATTATAATAAATACAACCTGTCCCTGTGCTCGAACCCGGACCCGTGATGCCTGTTTCTAGCGGTATTATAATAAATACAACCTGTCCCTGTGCTCGAACCCAGACCCGTGATGCCTGTTTCTAGCGGTATTATAATAAATACAACCTGTCCCTGTGCTCGAACCCGGACCCGTGATGCCTGTTTCTAGCGGTATTATAATAAATACAACCTGTCCCTGTGCTCGAACCCGGACCCGTGATGCCTGTTCCTAGCGGTACTGCGACTATTATAATAAATACAGCCTGTCCCTGTGCTCGAACCCGGACCCGTGAGGCCTGTTCCTAGCGGGACCTCTCCTCGGGCCAAACTCCGCCGTCTCCACCGGATACAAACGATCACGTCTCGTGTAAAAACAATCGCTATTGTTACCCCGGGGAGTGAATATGAAACTAGTTATGGTAATGTTATCGGAACCAAATAAATCCGAGGCGGGCGGGCGATGCCCAAATTAGGTCGTGCGCCCAAACCACCGACCAGCATGAAAGTGAAATATAAACAAAGGTAAGGGGAATGTCCACATAGCTGACGTCGCCGGATTGAACAACCGCGTCTGTGACGTAACGGCAAGTCAAGAGAGAATTTCCCATCCTAGGGTATGTAGCAGACATTTGCCTGGAAGGAGAGAGGAAGAAAACATCGGTACACTTGACTGGAATTCAGACCCGAACTGAATGAACCTGACGTCTAGTCCATGTGTCCACCGCCGTGTGTCATTCGGTTACTATATCGGTTTTGTTGTGGCCACGTGTTCTTTTTAATATTCATTTAAATATTTGAGGTAGGTACTCAACGCGCACTTTCTAAGCCGACTGGTATCTGAGTACACGGCAATTTCTGTGATCGAGAGCGAAAGAGCCAGCCTATTTTGCCGGGAAAGGTATTTTCACACATCCACACGCCACAATCGACTGGAACCGATGGCGCTACTTCCCCTCCGAAGGAAGTTGTGCTACGGATTTTTTATCGCTCAAGAAAAGTCCGTCGACCCCGGCCGGGGTTGAACTCACGAACATCGGGTCCTGAGACGAGCGCTTAACCCCAAGACTTCGTTTTAGTCGTTCGGTGCCAGAGCTTCTAACGACTTAATCTAAAGGCAGAGAAAGAATATTTGGAGGAAATGCGCCCGCATTAGTGTTAAAGAGAAGATGGGGAAAACCCAAGTTTTCAATCATACAGGGAAAGAAAATACCTCCGATGCGCCCAGGTCGGGATTCGATCTTTGACGTCTATTGAGAGCCCTAACGCCAAATACCGCGTGTTACTTCAGCCGAAATGTTGCCACGTGACGAGTTCTGGTCGAGATCTTCAGCGTGTGGGCCACGCTGTGGAACTATCGCGTAGTTATTCTGTATTTAGCTATAGCAGAGGCCACGTATCTCACCTCTCTTTCCAAACATAGGCCCTATTTCGTCCCACTTCCTGTACAGTATTCATTCTCTTTAACAGTCTCTATGAGCCTCTCTGTGGTTTGTGGATCCGTAACGATTAGAACGAAAACAAGAGAAGCTCGGAAACCCGACACGTGGCTTCAGACTGCATCAAAATGGCTGCTGCCCGCTGATAGACTGTGCGAACAGCCCGACATGAGCGATCAGACCACGCGGCCCAGCTTGCAGCCCGACATGAGCGATCAAACCACGCGGCCCAGCTTGCAGCCCGACATGAGCGATCAGACCACGCGGCCCAGCTTGCAGCCCGACATGAGCGATCAGACCACGCGGCCCAGCTTGCAGCCTGACATGAGCGATCAAACCGCGCGGCCCAGCTTGCAGCCCGACATGAGCGATCAGACCACGCGGCCCAGCTTACAGCCCAACATGAGCGATCAGACCACGCGGCCCAGCTTACAGCCCGACACGAGCGATCAGACCGCACGGCCCAGCTTACACAGCCCAACATGAGCGATCAGACCGCGCGGCCCAGCCCACGCTGGTGTGTGCCACTGCATTTATCTCCATTTATTGGGTAGTTCGCCTTGTGGAGTCCTTGAAGACAATCTCAGCCTTGTCCGAGCGGAAGAGCCGATCAAATTTAAATCAGTGCGCAAGCGAGATACGAGCATACAACTCCGTCTACTGTTGAGGAATTATTCGAGATAACTCGTTAAATGGAGCGCGTGTTGTTTATATTCGTTTCACTACACAGCACAATATGAAAACGTACTCCGTGTCAATGATATACAATATCTGTTTGTCCGCTAGAAAATGAAATATATTGGTAATCAGCTGTTTATGGTTTGTGACCAAGATTGTTTAGTCGGCAGACGTGCGAAGAAAGCTCGCGCGCGGCCTCACAATCAAAAGCCGCCGATGATAGCTTCACTGGAGGGCCGACAATCGGGCCTATTCCCGGGGAGTGAAGTGTCTTCGGGACAACAGCTCGCCAACAGTCATCAAATGTTTCAATCGGCGACCGTAAATGATTGGAAGGATGGCGGGTTCATGAATAGAGACAGACCTTGAGGATAGTCCAAATATTATGGCTCCACTGAAGGCCGGCACGATCCAAACGATATTGTAACAAACAAACAGATGGGTTACATCTATCTCGATATCTTTTGGTGGGGATTTAACAGAGGCTGATACAGTCTGTTCACGGCAAGTCCGGTGAGTCTAGAGCGTCGCTCTCGCAATAAACTGGACTTTCGATGGCGGGGAGATCGGGGTTCAAATCTCGGTCGGGTGTAATGATTAATGAGCGTTTTTTTCCCTGAATGGTTTTCCTCCCTCCACGCAAATACGGATGCAGTTCTTCTAAATTAAACCTTCCTGCCTCTAATACATTTAGCGTAGTTAGTACATAAATGCGGACAGGTCGAGCGGGTAGTAAGACGCGGTGACAAAAGTTAGGGACAATATTTTCAAAAATTGGTTGCAGTTAAACTATCCTTGATTTTAGAGCTAGAATTAAAATCACATTACCTTCTTAAGCAGTGTCGTGTAGTGGAGTGTTGCCAGAGTAAGCAGAGCTTGTTAAACTATACCTGTGATATGTTCTCTCCCCTCTGATCGTTGATACCTGACCAATGAGTGATTAGAACTTATTACAGGTACAATGCCAACTACAGTAGCCCCATGGCTTTTTTGGTGCTGACTGACAGCTCACAGCTGATAGCTAAAAGCTTTGAAAAGTTACCAGACCAAATTATGTATCCCTACGCCGAACCATAATGATCTGAAATAACATGTGTTTAGCAGCTGTAACTTCTGACGGTAAAAATTTAGGTATATACCTAAATGTTGACTGTCAGAAGTCAGCTGTGAGCTGTTAGTCAGCACCAAAGAAGCCGCGGGGCTACTGTAACTCTGCTTACCCTGGCAACACTCCACGACACGATACCTCTGAGAGGTAGTCACGGCCATGAATGGAGACTGCCGAGTGTGAGGTGGACGGACATCCGGTGTGGGGCCGGGGTCCTCTTCCGGTCCCCGCTCTGCCCCTTTCCGCGCTCGTAGTACGCGTCGCTGGACTCACACAGACTGGGCCCCAAGTCAGTCCCTGGAGCCGGTACTTAACCTAGGACAGCAACCCCCGGCCAAGGACGGGAGAACTTGGGGGGGTTTCCCACTCTCCCTCCACCCAAATGTGGGTACATTTCATCCTCACACACTCAGTGAAATGAGATGAGTAACCTATATCCCGGACGAGCACTTAGATAGACCCAGACCGGAATCGAACTGAGGGGCTTTGGATCAGATGTAAGAGCTTCCTCCTGAACGTCGGCGCAGTTCCTCTGATAGCGCTCCGTGTCATAAAGGAGAATGCTGGGGAAAGTAAGTTTCAAGGGAATGCACCAGCATTCGCTCGGAAAAGAGAAAGGGATGAGCGCCGGCCGGGAGTCGACCGGTGAGCTGTCGAGTCTGAAACGAGCGCTTGGACCGCGACACGTGACACTGGAGGGTAATGGTAATATAACCCCGCAAACACTTGTTCGTAATAACTGTGTCAACCTGGTTACATGAGGTCCTTAGACTGCTATCACCACACTCGAGGGCACCTCTAGGGCAGTGTGCCGCTGTCTGAGGTCTCTAGGCTGCTATCAGCACACTCGAGGGCACCTCTAGGGCAGTGTGCCGCTGACTGAGGTCCCTAGGCTGCTATGGGCACCTCTAGGGCAGTGTGCCGCTGACTGAGGTCCCTAGGCTGCTATCACCACACTCGAGGGCACCTCTAGGGCAGTGTGCCACTGACTGAGGTCCCTAGGCTGCTATCGCCACACTCGAGGGCACCTCTAGGGCAGTGTGCCGCTGATGGACAAGAACACTACTGCTGTACGGAACAGAAACACCAGAGTGTGCCGCAAAAAAATGAGATTTAGACACTAACGCACGGCACCCTTGTTCTAACTAGGCCTTGGAAATCAGCCCTGGCGAGCACTATAGCAATATCTCTCTCTGTCTCTCAGTACGGGTGTAACGACAATTGCGAGAGTTACAGCCTTATCTGAATTATGAATATGACGACCTTGAAATCACAACTTGTCACGGGGGAGGGGGAGGGGATGCCCCTTGTTTATGTTTCATGAGCCGACACTTCCTGGTCGGCGGCCCGAGGCGTGCCTCGCTCCTTAAACACTCGTGAGACCGGTCAAGGCTGGGCGTACTGATCGTTACAAAGCACAGGACTGTCCTGACGGACATAGACCACTCTAGCACCCAGCACACATCACTGCCGTGTGAAACAATTGTCCTGACGGACATAGACCACTCTAGCACCCAGAACACACCACTGCCGTGTGAAACCATTGTCCTGGCGGACATAGACCACTCTAGCACCAAGCACACACCACTGCCGTGTGAAACCATTAGTCCTGACGGACATAGGCCACTCTAGCACCAAGCACACACCACTGCCGTGTGAAACCATTGTCCTGGCGGACATAGACCACTCTAGCACCAAGCACACACCACTGCCGTGTGAAACCATTGCCCTGACGGACATAGGACACTCTAGCACCAAGCACACACCACTGCCGTGTGAAACAATTGTCCTGACGGACATAGTCCACTCTAGCACCCAGCACACACCACTGCCGTGTGAAACCATTGTCCTGGCGGACATAGACCACTCTAGCACCAAGCACACACCACTGTCGTGTGAAACCATTGTCCAGTCTCTCACACCGCGGCCACCTCTTCCGTTTCCGGACAGTTGCATCGCCAGGACTGGACGAGTCGCTCTATAGGAGAGAACACCTTAACTTGAGTGATCATGTACTCACGACTTCTACAGTCGGAACAAATATTGTCTGATAAGGGACCACTCTTCGACCAACGTTCAAACACGAGCTCTCTAGAACTAGATGTATCATAGACATCCTAGGAACATTTCTGGAAGCTCTAGGAACAGGTATATCAGTCCTGGAGAGTCTAGGAACAGGTATAGCCATCCTGGAGACTCTAGGCACAGGTATAGCCATCATGGGGACTCTAGGAACAGCTATAGCCATCCTGGAGACTCTAGGAACAGGTATAGCCATCCTGGAAACTCTAGGAACAGGTATAAGAGTGTTAAAAGCTCTAGGAACAGGTATAGCCACCCTGGAGACTCTAGGAACATGTATAACAGATCTCTAGGAACAGGTATAGCCACCCTGGAGACTCTAGGAACAGGTATAGCCATCCTGGAGACTCTAGGGACAGGTATAAGAGTGTTAGAAGCTCTAGGAACAGGTATAGCCACCCTGGAGACTCTAGGAACAGGTATAACAGATCTCTAGGAACAGGTATAGCCACCCTGGAGACTCTAGGAACAGGTATAGCCATCCTGGAGACTCTAGGAACAGGTATAGCCATCCTGTAGATCATGATGCCTCACTGCTATTGAGCACTCTAGAATATAAATAGGCCTAATCAGAGTTCAACCGAAGCATTAAAGTTAATCAAACGTTAATTCAAATCTTGCGATTTGACGTTTACGTTTAACCCACATACAGCTCTTACACCAAACAACTTAACCTAAGGTAAGACTTCTGTGCTGGGGGTCCGGGGCTCAATCCTCGGTCCCGGCACAGATTTATCTGATTACCAAACCCTTCCTTCACCTCTGACAAGACATCTTGTGAATGTGGGGAATGCCAGGCCTCCACCGTGGTTCGGATTCCACGTTAAACTGTAGGTCCTCCATTTCATCTCACAATCACCCTACCATTACACATTAGCGTAAGTG
>CABFVX010005774.1:16003-31300 GCA_902151425.1 Timema shepardi
CCACAAACATTACACTACTACCTGGTCCACAAACATTGCACCACTACCTGGTCCACAAACATTGCATACTACCTGGTCCACAAACATTACACTACTACCTGGTCCACAAACATTGCACCACTACCCGGTCCACAAACATTGCATACTACCTGGTCCACAAACATTGCATACTACCCGGTCCACAAACATTGCATACTACCTGGTCCACAAACATTGCATACTACCTGGTCCACAAACATTGCACTACTACCTGGTCCACAAACATAACACTACTACCTGGTCCACAAACATTACACTACTACCTGGTTCACAAACATTACACTACTAACTGGTCCACAAACATTGCACCACTACCTGGTCCACAAACATTGCATACTACCTGGACCACAAACATTACACTACTACCTGGTCCACAAACATTGCACCACTACCTGGTCCACAAACATTGCATACTACCTGGTCCACAAACAATTGCATACTACCTGGTCCACAAACATTACACTACTACCTGGTCCACAAACATTACACTACTACTTGGTCCACAAACATTACACTACTACCTGGTCCACAAACATTGCACTACTACCTGGTCCACAAACATTGCATACTACCTGTCACGGATTTGTTTAGTTCAACACTAGGGCTTTATTGAAATTCAAAACATCCGTTTGTACTTCCAAAGATGGCGGGCGGGTGGTTTTTTTATGAAAGGCTGGAAGGGGTACACGATTGGAGAGAGTTTGAAAAACATTGCCCTAATTAAGTCGTTAGCCCCTAACGTGATGAACATACTAATGAGGGAGACGCACGGTCACCGAGTGCCAGGGCGATGTTTTGTGCCCGGTCTGTACGCGCAGGTCCAGGTGTGAGGGCGACAGGTGGTCAATGGAGGCCTGCGCTCAGCTCTCATCTGCTGTCCCCTCGGAGGGAAACTGTTTCCAAGCTGCGCCGGCTGCTACAAGCCTTGGTCGGTGGCGTGGTCAGCGTGGCTTACCTCTACACGGGACTAGGAGACTAGCGTCCGTCCGTTCCTAGGATTGTCACGAGTTCTACAGGGTCCTCGTGTCTGCAGGTGGCGAGTTATACAGGGTCCTCATGTCTGCAGGTGGCAAGTTATACACGCTACTCGTGTCTGCAGGTGGCAAGTTCTACATGGTCCTCGTGTCTGCAGGTGGCATCTTATACGTGATCCTCGTGTCTGCAGGTGTCAAGTTCTACATGGTCCTTGTGTCTGCAGGTGGCAAGTTCTACATGGTACTCGTGTCTGCAGGTGGCATCTTCTACGTGGTCCTCGTGTCTGCAGGTGGCAAGTTCTACATGGTCCTCATGTCTGCAGGTGGCAAGTTCTACATGGTACTCATGTCTGCAGGTGGCTAGTTCTACATGGTCCTCTTGCCTGCAGGTGGCATCTTCTACGTGGTCCTCGTGTCTGCAGGTGGCAAGTTCTACATGGTCCTCGTGTCTGCAGGTGGCAAGTTCTACATGGTCCTCGTGTCTGCAGGTGGCAAGTTCTACATGGTCCTCGTGTCTGCAGGTGGCAAGTTCTACATGGTCCTCGTGTCTGCAGGTGGCAAGTTCTACAGGGTCATAATGTATGCAGGTGGCAAGTTCTACAGGGTCATAATGTATGCAGGTGGCAAGTTCTACATGGTCCTCGTGTCTGCAGGTGGCAAGTTCTACATGATCCTCGTGTCTGCAGGTGTCAAGTTCTACAGGGTCATAATGTCTGCAGGTGGCAAGTTCTACATGGTCCTCGTGTCTGCAGGTGGCATATTCTACGTGGTCCTCGTGTCTGCAGGTGGCAAGTTCTACATGGTCCTAGTGTCTGCAGGTGGCAAGTTCTACATGGTCCTCGTGTCTGCAGGTGGCAAGTTCTACGGGGTCATAATGTCTGCAGGTGGCAAATTCTACATGATCCTAGTGTCTGCAGGTGGCAAGTTCTACATGGTCCTCGTGTCTGCAGGTGGCAAGTTCTACATGGCCCTCGTGTCATGCAGGTGGCAAGTTCTACATGGTCCTCGTGTCTGCGGGTGGCAAGTTCTACATGGTCCTCGTGTCTGCAGGTGGCAAGTTCTACAGGGTCCTCGTGTCTGCAGGTGGCAAGTTCTACATGGTCCTCGTGTCTGCAGGTGGCAAGTGATATGAGCTAAGGCCTGAGGGATGTCATATTGTAAGGAATAGTAAAAGTCACCAGTAGGTGCAAGTCAGTTTTGAATCTAAACTAATTATATAATTAGGTAGCCAGAATAGTTTGATGAGTTATCAAAATTCAAATCCGACACCGTGGCTCAGTCGATAGCGCGTCTGTCTAGAGAAAAAGAGTGCCTGGTTCGATATCTGGTAAAGCAAAGGGGGGGAAAAGAGATAATTTTTGAAATTGGGGCTTCCTCTTTCATAGTGGTGAATTAACGGCTGGGGGATTGGTTGCTGTGTATGTCCCAGGATTAATTTAGTTTGTAAGTCGTGTGCTGATATAATCAGTCGGTTGAGAAAGTTAGCGTTAAGCACCTCAAAATAAATAGTAAAAAAAACTTCATGTTTATTCTTTTTTTTTTACTGTTACCTACAGTCCGATTTAAATAGGAAGGTCCTTATCCAACAGCTAGAAGAGATACTAGAGCAATGTTCGCGTGTTCATACGTCAAGACATGTTATCTGCAACTGTCCCTTAAGATAATAACAATAGTAATATAGTAAAATGTTACCAATGTTGTAAACGTTTCTTCCTACCGTGGTCCTACTATAGTTGGTCTTACCTTTGAGACAAACGTGATCTCTCCGTCATCTGCGAGACTGACGCCTTGGATCGTCCAACCACCGAAACGAAGAGTAATGTATTAGTTAGTTGCGAGGTGGTATAACAGACAGACAGTCACGATCACGATCATCACATTGATCCTGCTATCTTACAAATGTTGCGCTTGTTAAATCACGCGACGGAACAAACACGGGTTTTGGGTTTTCTCGGGCAGTACGGAGGGGTTGGAGGGGTATTAGTCTCTTTATTTAATAAATACACTGATCTAGCAGTGAAATGTAATGCGTGGAGGGTGGAGGGCAAAAAAAAGGTCCATTAAAAAGTCGGTAATTTTAATTGTTGCTGAACAATTTGTTTTAATTAATGTAGCGGGGGTGCGAGGGAATTAGAGCAAGGAAGAAACGCTCGTCTCTAATTACAGAGGAACACGGTACAGGGTGGCTCGCGAGCCACTACAACACATGGTGGCTCGCAAGCTACAACACAGGGTGGCTCGCAATCCACTACAACACAGGGTGGCTCACAAGCTACAACACAAGGTGGCTCACAAGCTACTACAACACAGGGTGGCTCGCGAGCCACTACAACACATGGTGGCTCACAAGCTACAACACAAGGTGGCTCACAAGCTACTACAACACAGGGTGGCTCACAAGCTACAACACAAGGTGGTTCACAAGCTACAACACAGGGTGGCGCGCAAGCTACAACACAAGGTGGCTCACAAGCTACTACAACACAGGGTGGCGCGCAAGCTACAACACAAGGTGGCTCACAAGCTACTACAACACAAGGTGGCTCACAAGCTACTACAACACAGGGTGGCTCACAAGCTACTACAACACAGGGTGGCTCGCGGGTAGCAAGACTAACAGACAGGTAGCAAGACTAACAGACAGGTAGCAAGACTAACAGACGGGTAGCAAGACTAACAGACAGGTAGCAAGACTAACAGACAGGTAGCAAGACTAACAGACGGGTAGCAAGACTAACAGACGGGTAGCAAGACTAACAGACGGGTAGCAAGACTAACAGACAGGTAGCAAGACTAACAGACAGCGTATGAACACACACAATCTAGATTATTGTTGAAAAATTTTAGTGTGACAAGACTAATTGTCGGTTTCTCTGAGAACACATGTCCTGATAGTCCCTACTTGGAGGCAGGTGCCTCATAGAGTGCGCCTCTCCTGAGGCACTTGGAGGCAGGTGCCTCATTGGACCCATTGTAAAGCAGCGTCCAGACCAGCGGGCCGAGCCTCGAGCCGAACCACTTTCAACTTTAAATAATTGTATATTTCCAATTAACCTTTCTTCACACGCGCTTGCAATATTGGCTGAGCAGGTGCGTGTTGTAAATTTTACTGTACCTAAAAATTTTGTTTGATTTAAAAAAAATTGAGATATTAAATATTAACTGCGAATTTGTTTTATAAAAGGCCGAGGGAAATAACTAAAAACGAATCTAGTATTTAAAAATAAGAACGTACATAATATTTTAAAAACAATCATTACAGTCACATGATTACTCGCGTGTTGGGAACTGTCTCTGGAGAGAGAGAGAGAGAGAGAGAGAGAGAGAGGTGAGCAAAGAATAGACACACACCCTGGGTAGCTTCAGTGGCGTGGTGGTCCGACGTGAGCAAGGCGGGGAGATCAGGGTTCAAATCCCGGTCGGGTTTATAGATGGTGGTCTCTCCTATATGGTTTCCCACTCTCTTTCCACGCAAATGCGGGTAGATTACCTCTAAAATGCTTCCGTCCTCATCTCTAGCCCATAACACTAATCCTCACATATGTTATTAACGATATCTATAGTCTGTTCAGACCCCCTAATAAGGTATTGCGGACTGGTACAAGTCTCACACCGGTTGTTATTACGGGTCTTTCCTGCTCACTTGTGGATTCTCTTGAACGTGAACTTTTCTTTCACTTCTGGCCCAATCAAAATAATTGGATGTTGATCCACTTGTTGACATTCGAGTTAAGTTTTTGTAATGACCACTAATTTCTTGAAATCTATGTTAGTGGAGCAAACTATTTCCACTATATTCCGCTCACCTTAAGTTCAGTTGAGTTTGCCACAATCGTATGTACTGTCTTCTTATCTTTGTTGCAAGGTGTGGATAAATTATGCTGGTGTTCCCCACATTCACAAGATGTCTTGTCAGAGGTGAAGGAAGGGTTTGCCGGGACCGAGGATTGAACCACGGACCCACAGCACAGAAGTCTGACACCTTACCCCCTAGATCGCCAGGTAACCAACTTGTCCCTGTTGACTGCGTGTCACCCTGGAAGTACATAGCTCTATGAAGCAATATGTGGCTCGCAGGAAGTACATAGCTCTATGAAGCAATACGTGGCTCGCAGGAAGTACATAGCTCTATGAAGCAATATGTGGCTCGCAGGAAGTACATAGCTCTATGAAGCAATATGTGGCTCGCAGAAAGTACATAGCTCTATGAAGCAATATGTGACTCGCAGGAAGTGCATAGCTCTATGAAGCAATATGTGGCTCGCAGGAAGTACATAGCTCTATGAAGCAATATGTGGCTCGCAGGAGTGTCAAAGTCCGGCTCGCTATTCCGGAAACAGCTTAGCAACCCCGGTCCCCCGAACAATGGGATGGAACAGAGGCCTGTTATCACATAGGGGCGGACATGTGTGGAGCAGTATCATATGTGGGCCGTATCACCACTGCCACCCTCATCACCTCACATCCTTATCACGACCTGCAGGGAGTTGCTCGCGATAACGTTGCTACAGACCTACACAGGTGTATCATATATACCGGTTTTTCGAGCGTACGATGCTCATTCTTCCCTAATTTTCATGAGTTTTCCACGCGTTTATCGTCCCCGATTACAGTCCTTAAAGTGTGGATGTAGGGGACGCGAGGGAAGGCAGGTGTTTTTGAAGTTTTTATATCAAATTACTTTGTTGGTGGGTGACCTGGCGGTCTAGGGGGTAAGGTTCGGACTTCTGTGCTGGCGGCCGGGGTTCAATCCTCTGTCTCGGCACAGAGTTATTTGATCACCAAACCCTTCCTTCACCTCTGACAAGACATCTTGTGAATGTGGGGAATGCCAGGTCTCCACCGTGGTTCGGATCCCACGTTAAACTGTAGGTCCTCCATTTCATCTCACAATCACCCTACCATTACACATTAGTGTAAGTGCGTATAACCCGAACGGGTAGTAAGACGCGGTGCTAATAATAATAATAATAATAATAATAATAATAATAATAATAATAATAATAATAATATTTTGTTGGTCAAAATAAATCAAATACTGCCCCAGTAGGAATATATGTTTTAATTTTCTTCAGATGGTGATATCAACAGTTGTCGACACCTTAAGACGATCGGATCAACCGTAGCCAGCTGACTGGAGGCCTTCCACCCCAAGATCAAATGGTGTCGCAGTTCCGGTTACTTGCCCTCCTCCTGCCAATCCCGGAGACAAATGACGAGCTCCCCGCGCCGGAGAAGACAGGAGCGAGCCGTTGATCCAAAGTCGGGGGTAGGGGGTTGAAACGACCCCTACAACATCCGGCCACGTGCCCCCGAGACAGCACCTGGGGACAACGTCCTCTCGACAGAGCAGTGGCGTCGTTAGAACGGTACATTTGGGAGACAACTCAAACAATACCTCTATTTTTCAAGAGAAGAAAAAAAAAGTAGAAAATAAAGAGTTGTATCAAAATGGCGAACAATCATTTAGAATTAGGAAAAAAAATAAGTATTCATGGTAATAATGTTGACTGAAATAAAACTCCATAGCGTCAGTTTACGATCGATTCACACCGACTGAACGGCCACCGTCTGTTGGTGAAGATAGTGCCATCTCACGCGGATAGAAGGCATCAGCACGAGCCCTCCAGCAGTTAATCTCAGTTTTCTAGACCGGAGTCACCACTTTTTTCCATTCGAGTAGCTCCTCACGAAGCTGTCTTGGGGTGAAATGCTCGCCTCAGGACCCGATGTTCGTGGGTTCGAGCCCAGCTAGGGTTGATGGATTTTTCTTGGGAAATAAAAATCAGTAGCACAACTTCCTTCGGAGGAGAAGTGAAGCCGTCGGTCCCTTGTTGGTTGTGGCTTGTAAAAGAACCCTGGAAGGTTTGTGGAAATACCTTCCTCGGTAAAATTAGTAGGCCCTTTCGTGCTCGCTCATAGAAATTCTCGTGTGCTGATATAATCAGTCGGTTAAAAAAGCGAATTTTAAATACCTCGAATAATTTAAATACTTTGAGTTACGTCACTTTTCTTGCTCATTTGCGTTTTTTTTAGACTCTATTAACTTTAGACATGTCTAAAATTATTGTCTGTTCTAACCGTGAAGTGAAGAAACAAACAAGCCTACCCTCTGGTGGCCAGATTCACAACTAGAATGTTCTGAACGGAGATGTTTGTACACCCCTCGGGGCTGTTAGGACACAAGTCGTGGGGGGGAAGGGCGCCACACAGTCGACGCCATTGGGGGTGAGACGACGCCCAGCGTCTCGTCGCGTCTCTGGTAGGATGGGGAGGATAGTTCGGAGGTGATCGCGCAAGGTCCTGGGTTCGAGAAACGTATAAAGGAGAACTTTAACCAACTTATATTGCGTTTTGTGCAAGAATGGTCTATCCGCACGCTCTAGTGATAGAACCGATCATCGGCGACCTAGACTAGACTAAGACAGGAGGAGGAGGGTGAATATTGGCAGTACTGATCAGAAATGACAAACTTATAAGAGAGGTGTATTTTAACTGACCTCGCCTGAATTTCCTTGCAAGGGTCGAGGGAACTATCCTGGGAGACCAAGCGAGAGAGTCTAGTGAACTCCGAACCATTCCTGCCAACACATCAAGAGTAAAGGGAGGACCGAGCCACTGAGTCAGGTCTTGTCCTGGGCCGACCGGATGACGGCTGTTGATGCTCATTTGTTGGTTGTTTGTTGTCTGGTAATGTGGGCCTACACTAATCAGAGCCTTCCCACGAGCTGTCACTGCGTGTCCTACCCCCCGTCAAGAATATGTGCCGAGAAGGAGGTACAATATATAGCAACTGTACCCGCATTCACGCGGAGGAAACTATTCTGGAAATACCAACACCCTCTGCGATTCGAACCCCGACCTTTCAGTGAGCGGTAAACCAGACCAGGCGAGACTGACGTCTTTGTCCGCTTGACCACATTATTTCCTTCTAATAGGGGATCCTGCTCCTTACAGACTGAGGACACAACGTTATGTTCTTGACTAGGGACGTGGGAGAGAGCGCTGAGGAGCTGGTGTCTTCAATCTAGTGTGTCTGGTAGTGTTCACAGTGTCCCTTGCTGGTAGTGTTCAAAGTACTCCTTGTTCAAAGTGTTCAGAGCTGAACAATGCCTCCAAGTGTGTTGTCTCCTAGTGTCCATTGCTGGTAGTTTTCAGTGTCCCTTGTTGGTAGTGTTCAGTGTCCCTTGCTGGAAGTGTTCACAACGCCCCTTGCTGGTAGTGTTCACAACGCCCCTTGCTGGTAGTGTTCAATGCGTCCCTTACTGGTAGTGTTCACAGTGTCCCTTGCTGGTAGTGTTCACAGTGTCCCTTGCTGGTAGTGTTCAGTGTCCCTTGCTGGAAGTGTTCAGTGTCCCTTGCTGGAAGTGTTCAAAGTATTCCTTGTTCAAAGTGTTCAGATCTGAACAATGCCTCCAAGTGTGTTGTCTCCTAGTTTCCCTTGCTGGTAGTGTTCACAGTGTCCCTTACTGGTAGTGTTCACAGTGCCCCTTGCTGGTAGTGTTCAAAGTACTCCTTGTTCAAAGTGTTCAGAGCTGAACAATGCCTCCAAGTGTGGTGTCTCCTAGTTTCCACGTTGTTTCTGTGCAGGGGACGTGACAGGATGTTTCCTGTTAAACCGACCCCCACGTCTTCCCAGACACCATTACAGTGGCTGAGTGGCTAGGGGCGTCGTTGGTTGAGGGCGTTTATTGGCTCTCACAAGGGCGGGCCAAGCTGATGAGACCTCATGATTGATTTTCCGACGAACGTGTCAAACCGGTGCAGGTCGGGAAATTAAAACTCTCTAAAGTTATAGAGTTCTCATTTCAGCCATAGCACCACGTCTTACTACCCGTTCCGGCTATACGCCTATGTACTAATTACGCTAATGGTTTTAGGGATTAAGATGGTATTTATCGGAAGTGTTCCCACATTTGCGTAAAGATAGTCGAAAACCATTTTGGACACCCGACCGATATTCGAACCACTATCTCCCCGTCATCGATGGTCTAGCCTTATGCGATACTGGCTCCTTAGACCCCGCGGCCACCGAGTTCCTGAGGGCCACCGAGTTCCTGAGGGCCACCGAGTTGGGGCAAACCCCCCAATGAATACCAAGTGTCCCTCTGTCCAACATTCGCCGCCACTAACAGTTTGATAGGTTAAGTGGGGTGATGGCGCCACATGCTCAATAGAGAGCTAACGGAAAGAGTCTCATCTCCACTCTATCGACCGTGAGAGACTATGGTTTGTATCCCGGCTGGGACGGATTATTTGGAAGTGTGCTCGTTGATGATAAACCTCCCCCCCCCCCTTTCACACCATACACAACATAGAATCGTGCGGTTTTAGACGTCAGACTCGCAGTGGGGTGACTTATTTTCCCGTCCGTCCAGACTATCTGTATTTAAAACTACACTAATAGATGAGGCGAGTATAATTTAGTGTATTTGTATCCGTATTTGTGTTGAGGGAGAGTGGGAAACTGTTTAGCTAGGAAAAATAACCCCCAATACATCCAGCCGGGGTTCGAACTCTTACCACTCCGTTACCGGCAAACCAGACTGGATTAACATGACATCTTGGCCTGCGTGTCCACAGATGCGGGTTACATAAAATAAAAATGTTTGCCATTATTTTATCGGTAAATATATGAGTTTGGAAGAAGGTGTATATCTAAAGAAAATGCACACGCATTAGCTTAGAGAAGGGATGGGAAGTACTACGTGTATATAGCTCTCGTTAGGAGCAGTTTTGTCTCGTGGGTTGCTGCCGAGGGAAGCAAGTCTTGATCAGACTGTACTTGCAACCGCTACCCGCCCATTCAGTACCGGCCAAACCCGCTACGTTGGCCGCATGGTCTAAGGCGCGATCCTCGCATTAAACTGGGCTGCCTACGACTGGGAGATCGTGGTTCGGATCTAGGTCGGGTGTACTGAGGGCTGTTTTCCACTCTACCTCCACGCAAGTGTGGGTACACTTGATATAAATATAACCTTCCTAATCCAATAGCGTGATTAGTTCCGAACCGGTCAACATTCGTAGCTATATTATTGTGTGTGGTGGGAGAGGGCAGGCCACCAGGACAGTCCCGTCAGGCGTGGAGAGCGCGTGAGACTGACCACCACCGTGGCCAGTCGCTACTGACCACACTATACCTCTTTCAGAGCGTGTGAGACTGACCACCACCGTGGCCAGTCGCTACTGACCACACTATACCTCCCTCAGAGCGCGTGAGACTGAGACACGGAGTTGACGCCTTTCCTCTTAACAGAGCAGACCCAGCTGATGACGTGTCGTACAGAGAAACAATTACATTGTTAGCCTTGCCTGGAGCTCGAAGAATCCACCTCAATCCTGTCTCGTGTGGTACATCTACTACTGATAGACGAACTGGATTGGTCAGCACAGAGTCAGGGGAGCCGACATCTCTTATATTTGACGGAGCAACGCCCTGCCCTGTTTATCTGTCTTTAAATTGTTCCCAGATTACCGCCAAATGCGTGGACCGATTTTAAAATAAATTTGGCAGAGATATTCTTTGAGCCTACGCCGAAATACATATGTATGTGTTTGATTTTTAAATTTTCACATATATTGTGAGACTGACGTCTTAAACCTCGCGAGCCGCGGTTATTCTCTATGAATATAGTGTATTATTGAATATATATATAATTGAACACCAAGAAAAATATAAACTTCAAATCAAAGGATATGAGTAACATATCATTTTAACGGTAACAATGCAGTAAATAAAGGTGTACCCATTCGTGCACACTTTCTAATATAGGCTGTAATATTTAAGGGCATTTAAAAAAAATAGGTCTCTGTAAATTACACTTAAATGAATTTCTCCCCTAAAAATGTGAAGAGTGGTATTTATTATGTAAAGCCCTCCCCAAATACTAATTTCAAACAAAATAATGAAAGTAATAATTCGAAAAATTACGAATTCTCAAAAATCAGTTATCAACTAACTGTCCTTAATTTTATAGCTAGAGACAAAATCCTGATTTATCCTCGAGCTATGACCATATAACATATATTATTATTATTATTATTAGCACCGCGTCTTACTACCCGTTCGGGTTGTACGCACTAACGCTAATGTGTAATGGTAGGGTGATTGTGAGATGAAATGGAGGACCTACAGTTTAACGTGGGATCCGAACCACGGTGGAGGCCTGGCATTCCTCACATTCACAAGGTGTCTTGTCAGAGGTGAAGGAAGGGTTTGGTAATCAGATAAATCTGTGCCTGGACCGAGGATTGAACCCCGGACCCCCAGCATAGAAGTCTGACACCTTACCCCTAGACCGCCAGGTCACCCGATATAACATATACATTTCAAGTTTGAAGGAAATCTATCAAACTGTTTCGACTGTAAAAGGCGGACAGAAGGACAGCCAGATAGATGGATAGATAGATGGGTAGATAGATAGATAGATGGGTAGATAGATAGATAGACAGCCAGCCAGACAGACAGACAGACATACAGATTCGGAGCAAATAAAACGTCGCAATCCATCACAACCTCGGGGTGGTAAAGTTACAAGACTTTTTGTTACATGAGAGAGTAAAACAACGGTCGGTGACCTGGTGGTCTAGGGGGTAAGGTGTCGGACTTTTGTGTTGCGGGTCTGGGGTTCAATCCTCGGTCCTGGCACAGATTTATCTGACTACCAAACCCTTCCTTCACCTCTGACAAGACATCTTGTGAATGTGGGGAATGGGGAATGCCAGGCCTCCACCGTGGTTCGGATCCCACGTTAAACTGTAGGTCCTCCATTTCATCTCACAATCACCCTACCATTTCGCATTAGCGTAAGTGGGTATAACCCGAACGGGTAGTAAGACGCGGTGATGATGATAATAATAATAATAGTAAAACAACAAATGACTAAATATAGTTATATTTACAGTAACTAGCACATGTGGGCACGTAGGCAAAGGAGTCAGTCTCGTCAAGTTGTGTTTGTCGACGAATCCCTGGCTGGGGGTACTTGACTAACTTGAGAGCGAGGTTTTCCCAGTCTCTCTGCCCACGAACGCTGCAACATATCCTATAAACCCACCCTCCTCATTCCCCAACTAATAATAATAATAGTTGTGCGAGCATTGTCCACCAGAGTCTCGTCGCCCACAGCGAATAAAGGCCACAGTTTTCTCGTGAATGAGGAAAGCGCTATAAAAACACAATAACTAGAGTCGTTTATTAAAACAGCAGCCCTCGGATGAATGAGAAGACGAGTGAGCAGGCGTGGGGGGAGCAGCGGAGCAGACCAGGAGCAGCTAATGAGCATAATGACACTGTAAATGAAGGGGCTTACTGGAGGGTACAGGGAGGGGGTAATGAAACACTCCACACTCTCTCAACCTCACAACGCTCATTACAAGCCACGGTGTAGAGATAGCGAGGAGGTAGCATCAACAGATTCATTACAAGCCACGGTGTAGAGATAGTGAGGAGGCAGCATCAACAGGCTCATTACAAGTCAAGGTGTAGAGATAGTGAGTAGGTAGCATCAACAGGTTCATTACAAGTCAAGGTGTAGAGATAGTGAGGAGGTAGCATCAACAGGCTCATTACAAGTCAAGGTGTAGAGATAGCGAGGAGGTAGCATCAACAGGTTCATTACAAGTCAAGGTGTAGAGATAGTGAAGAGGTAGCATCAACAGATTCATTACAAGTCAAGGTGTAGATATAGCGAGGAGGTAGCATCAACAGGCTCATTACAAGTCAAGGTGTAGAGATAGCGAGGAGGTAGCATCAACAGGCTCATTACAAGTCAAGGTGTAGAGATAGTGAGGAGGTAGCATCAACAGGCTCATTACAAGCCAAGGTGTAGAGATAGTGAGGAGTTAGCATCAACAGGCTCATTACAAGCCAAGGTGTAGAGATAGTGAGGAGGTAGCATCAACAGGCTCATTACAAGCCAAGATGTAGAGATAGTGAGAAGGTAGCATCAACAGGCTCATTACAAGCCAAGGTGTAGATATAGTGAGGAGGTAGCATCAACAGGCTCATTACAAGCCAAGGTGTAGAGATAGTGAGGAGGTAGCATCAACAGGTTCATTACAAGCCAAGGTGTAGAGATAGTGAGGAGGTAGCATCAACAGGTTCATTACAAGCCAAGGTGTAGAGATAGCGAGGAAGTAGCATCAACAGGTTTATTACAAGCCACGGTGTAGAGATAGTGAGGAGGTAGCATCAACAGGCTCATTACAAGCCAAGGTGTAAAGATAGTGAGGAGGTAGCATCAACAGGTTCATTACAAGTCAAGGTGTAGAGATAGTGAGGAGGTAGCATCAACAGGTATATTACAAATCAAGGTGTAGAGATAGCGAGGAGGTAGCATCAACAGGTTTATTACAAGCCAAGGTGTAGCGATAGTGAGAAGGTAGCATCAACAGGTTTATTACAAGCCAAGGTGTAGATAAAGTAAAGAGGTAGCATCAACAGGCTCATTACAAGCCAAGGTGTAGCTATAATGCAAGAAGTAGCTTCACGTACATTGAAAGTAAAAGTAACCTCAATGAATTTTGAATATAGTGGTTACCGGGATTAAGTCTGTACGCCTTGGACCGAGGAAAGGTGGCATGGCGGTGAAGGGGGTTGAGGGGGGCAGAGGCAGGTACAGCACAGAACAGTGCGCATGCTCAGCCCAGCGTGCCTTTAGCCGGTCCGGAAATAATAGTGGTGGGCTCTCGACTTCCGGTTACGCGTGGTTTCCTCTGGGCACGCTCCGAGAAGCAAAGGAAAGAACATCTGCGCATGCGCCGAGTGAAACCGCGTTAAGATCACTCTAGGAGACCTTTGAAGTACATTTTCCGGTGTAAAATGAGAGCGGGGGGGTTTGGACGGGGTGTTGGGTGGAATTACAGCTCAGTTGGACTAAACGAAGCCGTAGCGCACTCTTTTAAGGGTGTAGAAATGTTATTTCAAACTACTACTTAGGTCTGTACTTAACCTAGCACAGCAACTGTTACATCTTACCTCACCCACAGCTCAAGAAATAAATAATAATACATTAGCTGCTTCGGTGGTCGAATGGACTATGGCGTCACTCTCACGATGGACAGTTGACGGATAAATTAAGGTTCAAATCCCAACCGGGTGTAGTGAGGATGGTTTTTTGCTATTTTTTCTCCGCGAAAACGCGGGCACGTTTTACCTAACTAAATTAACCCCTCCTCAACCAACTTAACACGTTGGTGTGATCAGTACACATAAGTATAACCCAAAAGGAAAGTGAGACGCGGTTCTAAAAAAATATAATAATCAACTACTAACTTACAAACCCGGGTCCTTTAGTAAGCAGCAGCTGTTATAGCTCAAAGTGTAGCTAAGTTTCTAAGTTTGCTGCTGGCTCCTGTTTTAATTCTATTCCTGGAAAAGTGTTCGGTTTTCAAATCTAAGCACGGGACTAGATCAATGTTCTGAGATGAGATAAGATGGCAGGTGGAAGTAGCGGCGGCGAGATGAACCATGTCGGGCGGCACGCGCCAGGTCTCGGCGGCTCGGTCGAGTCTTTTTCTGGCGGTCACGGGAGGTGGCTCTTAAGAGACTCTCTCCCCTCCGCCTCAACACCCTCGCGAACGTCTGAGGCATGAAGGACAAACAGAATGTCTTCTACTCGCCCGGCTGAGCACGGCAGTCACTTCCCTACAGCCTCGTGCTCAGAGCTCTGTTGGAGGGAGAGGGGAGATAGTTTCTCACTCTGTGGCACGCGTGTCAAAGGGAAACATTGAAAATTTGAAAATTTTGGAGTGTTCCGCATCTCAACAAATGTATACCGCCACCGTCTTAATTTAAGAAAAAAAAAAACAGTTTTGAAATTCTTATAAAGTATAAAAATAATATTAAGAACAAATACAATTTTAAGACTGTTTTTTTTCTTCTGTCAAGGGTGCGAGTTTGTATGTTAATGTTGAGTTGACGTCACAAATGTATGTACGTGTGTGATATATCGGGGTGTTTTGTTGCTCGACCCACAAGAAAACAACTGTTCACATTCTCGTGAAGCTGACAAACATCGCAAGGATTTGGTGCGTCAGTTTAACCATTTTTGGGGCTCGATCCCTGATGAGCGCGGAGAAAAAAAAAGGATAAATTAACTCAACCTGAGAGATTCCCTCAAATAATGCCCAATTTCTTAATGTCACAATCCCAAATCGTGTTTTTCTACGAAATTTATTTAAAAAATTATGAACGGAAGGTATATAATGTACAATTTAAAAGCAAACCTACCTTCTCAGGTCTCCGCCGGTTATTTTAGAGGGACTGTACCCCCCCCCCCCC
>CABFVX010005775.1:15994-46961 GCA_902151425.1 Timema shepardi
AACTAAGAGGATATAAAGGACGCCCACCTGTGGTGTTTGTGTAACGCAACTAAGAGGATATAAAGGACGCCCACCTGTGGTGTTTGTGTAACGCAACTAAGAGGATGTAAAGGACGCCCACCGATGGTGTTTGTGTAACAGAACTAAGAGGATATAAAGGACGCCCACCTGTGGTGTTTGTGTAACGCAACTAAGAGGATATAAAGGACGCCCACCTGTGGTGTTTGTGTAACAGAACTAAGAGGATGTAAAGGACGCCCACCTGTGGTGTTTGTGTAACAGAACTAAGAGGATGTAAAGGACGCCCACCTGTGGTGTTTAGCCGGTGTTTGATCTGCTGTGTGTTGTAGATCTGCAGCAAGTCGTTCCCTCCGTACTCCACGTCGTTCATCACCTGACAGTGTTCAAAGAAGTCTACAGGGAACGTGACCACACCTGGAACAGTGACAATACTTGGGTCCACGATTGCGATGGTGCCACCTTCTTTGTGCAACAGTGCATTGTCAAATACAAACTAATATCATAGCTTAGAGATAGTCAAATGTTTGTTTGACACAATAAAACAACACCCAATTATCTCTCTCAAAATTCTGGATTGACGGTAAGAAAACAAAACGCCCACCATAAAGGTATTTCATGAGTTTCACCAATCCTTTAGAACGAAGTTTACCAAACTCTCACCAGTCACATACCCCTCTCAACGACATAGTATCTCTTACAGCTCTACATTAAAGAAAGGAAATAAGATTCCCGTTAACCAGGAGGGGGAACGAGGGAGGGCGGGGTCAAAGTGGCCCAGGAATACAAATATGACGGCTCTCAACATACATTCATAATTTCTAAAGATGGAACCTTCAAATCCTCAAACACTCAAATCCTTAGGGATTCAAGGATCTAATAAAAATTTTGATTCAAGACCCGAATCCTTAGGGATCTTCGAGAAATAAGGATTTGTGAAGATTTAGGATTTTTGTATTTTCCATTTTATTTCCTCTTGTGTCTATATTTTTTTCCAAAATTCATTTTCATAAAATAGTGGATTTGATCCAATTCCAATAAATATTGAAGTGGTGCAGAGAAGTATTTATATTTTTGTTTATTACAAAGGAAAAAGGCACCAAACTGCTATTTTAAATAAAACACTAAGGGCCGGTCTTATGAGTCCTGGATAAATATTTATATATGGTGGATAAGTTAAAAGTCCGTCTTATGACCGCCGGATGGACTTTATCTGCCAGATAAACTGTTTTATCAATCACATTTTTATCGGGAGATTCAAGTACCTGATAACTTTTATCTGGAAGTTAAAATGGGTGTTGCCATAGTGACGCGTTGTTTTTCATGAGGTTTCATCAATCAGAACCTGTTTTTAGGTTTAAATCTTGGTTCACGTGTTTAGTAAGCAAAGGCCTGGGCTCTAACTATATAATGTTAGAACATTTAATTCACACTTTTACATAAACTGACAAGTTATTTGTAGAGTTATATTTATATAAGAACAAATTATCAAAATGTGAGTACAATAAATAAAATTTTGTAAACGTTTTATCCAACTATTGACCACATTTTGGCAGACACCGAGATTATTACTTGCAAGACATCTTGTCTTCTGTGCCCACGTGACGCCATCTGTTTACTCGCACTTGTTTAGCCGCCACTATTTAACAAATGTTGAGTGTTGTAGTCACTTTCCGGGTTGTAGCGCTATCAGTTGGGCTTATACGCATGCACGCACCAGTAAAAAAACAGTACCAACCTTGCGTTTTCTGCATAGAAATATATTTATCCTTCAGATGGCAGATAAGTTCCTTTCATAATATGCCTAAGATATTAAAGTGGCTGATAGCCTTTATCTGGTCGCTAGCTCTAACCTCCCGATAGCAATATTTATCCGGCAGTCACAAGACCGGCTCTTAAAGGAGGCTAGAAATGAGAAGCCCACACACTAACCAGAAAACTGTGGGCCCCCAAGTTCACAAATAAAAAATAAATTGTGGCCTACAGTCTTGCCCTTCTATACCCTTTTCAACATTTTATTTTTATTCTATTAAATTTAATTCCCAGAACATTTCAGTTAAATTTTCAATGATTCTCTACTTAAAACATCAGCTTGTACTTTTTACTAAGTATAAAGTATAATCACTTGTTTTAAAAATGTCAATAAGGGATAATTAATTATTAGCTAAACAAAGCCATGACAGAAGGAAAGAAAGGCTTAGAAGAGTCGATGTGTTAGTTTGTTTATTATTATAACAATATAAACAAATAAAAAACCTCGGACGGTATGTCACACACCTCCTGAAGTACGTGCCACGTGCAGTTTGGAAAACACTGCTCAACAAATACTCGATTTCGATCTAAAATAAGGGGTGAACTTAAAAGAAAGAAATGTAGGTGAGTGCGAGAAGGGTATTTCTCACTTTTAGTCGAGTTAAAACTAAAACCTATGAGTTTTATTTGAGTTCAAGTAAGTTAGAGCAGATATAAATATATCAAGTTAAATTTTTATGATAAATCAATCCATGAAGACATATTTATCTAAGAGATTATTTTTTTTGTAAAAAAATTATTGGAAAAATTTGGATTTTTAATTAAATTTGATCTATTTGTACAAGCTATTTATATATTTTTAAGCTAGATAAAATATGAAATAATATTGAATCAAATCAATTAAACTCGAAATTTTAGCACCGAGATATAAAATTGTGACTGAGAATTTGGGTTTTGTAACAACTTGTAAAAGTTGAGTTGAACCCCCCTAATTGTCGTCCAGACACCCACCCGCTGGTTTTCCCGACTTGGTGACCTTCTTCTTCTTGGCGGGTTTGGCGGAGGTGACGGTGCCGATAGGCTGGACGCTGGAGGACAGCCAGAAACCTGTCTGCTCCATGGCGGCCATGTAGATCCTGAGACTGCCGTCCTCACACAGCAAGATGAGGGTGGTGCGGTGGTCAGAGTTGGACGAGGGGTGTCTTATGGCCACCATGTCCATTATCTTAGCTTTAGCGGGGATAACCTTGATCTCCTGGACCAGGATAGTATCCGGCTTGAGCATCAGGATGACAGGGTTGTTACCTGGACACACAGGACAGCAACTCGCTATTAGCTGACACAGGACAGCAACTCGCTATTAGCTGACACAGGACAGCAACTCTCTATTAGCTACCACAGGACAGCAACTCGCTATTAGCTGACACAGGACAGCAACTCAGTGACACAGGACAGCAACTCAGTGACACAGGACAGCAACTCGCTATTAGCTGACACAGGACAGCAACTCGCTATTAGCTGACACAGGACAGCAACTCGCTATTAGCTGACACAGGACAACGAAGAGGCACACCTCGTTCTTCAACTAACAGGGTAATACTCACTGCTCTGCATCACGCTGCAGATGAGTCCCGGGTGGTTGGGCACCTCGCTCCACTGACACAGCGGCTGAGGTTGGGCGTTGTTGGCCTTGTTGCCGCCGCCGTTGCCCCCCGCCTTGCCCAGCTGTATCTGGAACACGGAGCCGAGGCCTGCGTCCACACTCTTGAGTGGGGCCACGTAGCTGCGGCCCTGACTGTAGCTGAACAGCAACAGCTGGAGGGTGTGCGAGTAGTAGATGGACACGCCCCCTCCGCCCACCTGGCCCATCACATCCTGGGACACAAGCAGTCAATAGTTGTGTCTGGTGCGCAAAACTGTGACACCTACCCTTGGCTATAACGTTCCTGCTTTGACAATACATAGATCGAGTCGAAATACCGGAATTATATTCAACTATTAGCGAGGCCAAGAGAGTTGGGGAAGAGCAGATAACAAGTGTGCAAGTGAGAGGAGAAGCACTGAAGCAATTAAAGGGGGAAGATGGAGGCATTTTACCAAAGTGACTCGGTCACAGGCTGGAAACAGTTGATGATGATGGTGATTATTACCATTCTGAGCCGTTATGTCCACTTCATTTACACCGAGAGGAAGCAGGCCTACCTTGACTAGCTTTTATTATTACAAGTGAAAACAAACAAAGTAAGCTTGCTACTGATCTGGGTAGACAGTGTGTGAATTACAACTTAATAATAATAATAATAATAATAATAATAATAATAATAATAATATAAGAAATATGATGTAATTGAATTGCAGGTTGTATTAATAAATTGATTTATCAGTGTAACGATACTGATTTGGACCCCTCTCATATTTAAAAAAAGTCATGGATGAAGGTATTTTTTTCAAGTAATGTATATAAAATATTCTTTTAATATTTCATCCATGGAGAGTCATGCGCTTTTCAGAACTAATGTCAATAGATTACACTACAAAGCTTATTTTTTTCTTTCAAAAATCAACTCTATAGTGTTTATCAAAAAAGCAAGTGACACTTGCTCTATCTATCCAATAGGAAGCTAGCCTTCACAACAACTGTCACCAGGACTCTTTCCATTAGTTGGTTTTGACACTGGTGATAAGGGGTCCAAGAGGCAAGGGGTAGGTCATATGTCAGCCACTTGTCAGTATGTCTATATATATGAAACATGTAATATCAAAGAAAAATAATCTGTATTTCATAAGTGTAAGAAATATCACCATAATTGGCGCTTAATCACAGGGCTATAATTACCAATCATCTCATTAGATAACAAGAACCTTTTAATTGGTGCTCGATCACGGGGCTATAAATACCAATTATCTAGCAATAAATACAAGAACATTTTAATTGTCGCCCAACGTGCAACCGTATCGTTTTATCAGGTTGGAGTGAAACACCTTAGATCAGTTGGTAGCATGTCTGTCTACTGAGATAAGGGTCCTGGGTTCAATTCCCGGCATGGCCGAAAATGTATCAATGTAAATATGTGTTTACTCTTTCACATTGATAAATTGACAGCCACGGACTGGTTGTTGTGCCTGTCCTAGTCTTAAGATGGATTATAAGGCATATGAAGCCACGACAGGCATAGCAAGTCGATAGTGGGAAATATATGGCTAAAACTGACCCAGGACAAAAGCTGGAAATAGTAATGGATGTAAAATTTCATCCCGAAAAGTATTCTAAATTAAAGAAAATAAATAAGTGCTGTCCAATTGTGGGCTACTACAAATTTCTTTTCGACCAACAGTGATGCGAATATTGATAGCGCGACTCGCTCTATGTACCTTTATGTCAGGATGGTAGACCTCGAGCGTGTTGGTGACGTAGAACGGCCCGTGCTGTGCCGAGCTGCACTCCACCATGGCCTGACTGTAGATGTACCCCGCTGAAGACATCAGGAGCAGGTGGGAGTCCCCCTCCTAAGAGGAGCACCACCACATTTAGGATAATAGAGAGCAATATTTGTACTACAAGTATGCCATATTGAATTTCTACAATAGGTAAAAACCATAGAAGAGGCCTGTTTGGGACACTGATTTTCCTGAAACTCAAGGGGGGGGGGGGGAATTACCAGCCAAAATTAATACAATATCTTTTTGTTTTACCATGTAAGTAGTTGGTAAAAGTCACACCATGAATTTTTTATTTAATCATAAAATCTATTTTTTAGAATTTATACCAAAAATGCTGGTTTGAAAATATATAATTATTATAAGTCGCATTAGAGCTAGGTTTTTATTTTACCTTACATCAAAACCATATCTAACACTTTTTCGACATAATATTTTATTTTTAATTGGAAAATTCACAATTTAAAAGTAAGTTAAAATATAAATATATATATTTTCAGATTACAGAATTTAAAAGTATTGTTCAGACCTCTAAACAACTATGAAAGTTTGTTTCTTTTCCCGACAATATTCTAAATCAAACCGCCATAAGCTCCTGAGGTTATCATCTAATTATTATTATTATTGGGATGAATGGGAAGGCTGAGTCTAGACTAAAACTATAAATAGGAAAAATAAATATAAGCCCAAAGTGAAAAGTTACTTTTTAAATTTTTCCCAGTTTCCCATTCCGTTTCTGCGGGAAATTAATATTTCCCATTTTAAAATTCCCCGAAAGCAAAATCTCATTCTCACACAGGCCTACCACAAACACAAATATACATTTTTAGCAATAAAAAAACCTATATTATACAAGTTTGAATGTTAACTAAATTTAATGTAGCTTTAAAGGTTTAATTTGGGAATAATCAATAAAATTATAAGTTAGATTGCTTTTAAGTAATGTTAAAAAAAAAGGAGATTTGATCCATTTATAATTTGGAGCCCCGTGAGGGGTTAGTGTACCTCAGAGCACACAAAGGTGCAATCACGGATCTTGCCGCTGGGGACCAGGAAGAAGTACTGGGGGCTGAGCGCGTCCACGCTCAAGTCATAGATCTTGACAAAGTCTGCGGTGATGAGCGCCAGCTGGGTCTGAGATCCGGGCAGCCAGATGGCCCGGATGATGAAGTTGCCCGTCTCCAGCTGGGGATGAAGCACAAGATGGTCCGCCACCGAGCCGTTGCTGCTGAACGTCAGAACGTGGCAGTCCTAGAATATACACAACACCAGAACGTGGCAGTTCTAGAATATACACAACACCAGAACGTGGTTGTTCTAGAATATACACAACACCAGAACGTGGTGGTTCTAGAATATACACAACACCAGAACGTGGTGGTTCTAGAATATATTCAAAACCAGAACGTGGTTGTTCTAGAATATATTCAAAACCAGAACGTGGTTGTTCTAGAATATATTCAAAACCAGAACGTGGTTGTTCTAGAATATATTCAAAACCAGAACGTGGTTGTTCTAGAATATATTCAAAACCAGAATTTTGGCCTACAGTTTTCTTGTAAATGTGTAGGCCTTGCTCTTTTATCCTCCTTTCAAATGTAGTAATGAGCAAGGAAGCATTTGAGATATAATATACCCACATTTGTGTAGAAGGAGAGTGGGAAACCATTTGGGAAAAACCATATTAAGTATATCCGACCGAGATTCGAAACCTGATCTCCTCGTCGACAACACGTCAGTCTAGAATGAGACACGCCTCAGACCAGTCGGACAATGATGCTGGTTTTAATGTATTAACTCGGGAATGTTGTGGGGGTTTCCGCACCTTGATCCCACACACAGCCAGGAAGTCCTCGTTCCACTGGTTGCCGGTGACCGAGAGCACGGTGAAGGGTATCGGGGCAGAGGCCAGTCGAGTGAGAGTCAACTTGCGCTTGGAGGAGTCTGCCTGCTTGAGCAGAGCACTTAGCTGCAGGACCGTAATCTTCCCCTTCTCGTGGGACACCGCTGGGGGCATTACAACACCAACCAATAAGCACAACAGTCAGCGATAGGACACGCGCGCGCGCGCGCGCACACACACACACGCACACACACTCACATCTCATATTTATCAATCTTGCAATGCAAAAGTCGGTTCTTTGAAACCCACAATTCTTAAGGTATCGAGATAATCAATCTTAGTAACATGATCGATAGCATAATTCTTACATTTTATTATTATTATTATTACTATTTGTTATTAGCACCGCGTCTTACTACCCGTTCAGGTAGGGTGATTGTGAGATGAAATGGAGGACCTACAGTTTAACGTGGGATCCGAACCACGGTGGGGGCCTGGCATTCCCCACATTCACAAGATGTCTTGTCAGAGGTGAAGGAAGGGTTTGGTAGTCAGATAAATCTGTGTCGGGACCGAGGATTGAACCCCGGACCCCTAGCACAGAAGTCAGACACCTTACCCCCTAGACCGCCAGGTCTCCTTTCTTACATTTTGAATCCCATTAAATGAAAGTTCTTGCATTCAAACGAACTGTCAATAGTCAGAATTTGGTGCATTTACATGTTTACCATCATTAGTTATTTCGTAGTTTTACTGGAGAAATTGCAAATGTAGTCAACATGACCCATGTGTTCTTGTAATCTATCATGAAACAAACATGACCCATGTGTTCTTGTAATCTATCATAAAACAAACATGACCCATGTGTTCTTGTAATCTATCATAGATCAAACCTGGCTGTGCTCTTTTGTTTTAAGTGTGTTTTGACTTTGTACACCCTTTGGTATTATTCCCTCGTGTAACTGTACAGATTATTCAGAAATTACACATTTTTAATGTTAGGTTGGATGCATCTAAAGTGAATGAAATTGTAAATAGTGAGTGATCAGAATCATGAATAAAATAAAATAGTTGCTAAAATTTAAGAAATGGAATCAAAAAATAGAGGTTCAAATAAAAGAGATGGGAATTTCAACCTCTCTAAATTGATATAACTCTATAAGGAAAACCTCTTTTCGCTTTATGAGGTAATTGTATTATATTTGGAAGAAGGTACAGGGGAGGTGGATAGAAACATATAAAAGGGGGACAAACAAAATATGGCCTTTACAATGAAAAGAACAACACAGTTCACACTTTACAGTGCTGCCTATGGACAAAGAGGTAATGGATGTCTCTTAAAGCCTGGGTCGGGGGATTGGGCGGTGGTGATCAATTTTCTTTAAGAGGCATCCATTACCTCTTTGTTCATTGGCAGCGGTGTGAGGTGTGAACTGTGTTCTTCTTTTCATTGTAAAGGCCATATTGTGTTAGTCTCCCTTTTATATGTTTCTATCCACCTCCCCTGTACCTTCTTCCAAATATAATATAACCTCTCTAAATTGTAAGACCATGCCTACGTGTTTAAAAATAGTGCTTCTCGGGTTATCGCGACAAGACGAGGCGCTCACCGAGATGTTGTCTCTTGCCGTGAGGGGAAGAGAGGCAGCACATCGCCACGCGTCGAATCATATGTGCAGACAGGAGCTGACGTATGGTCTGACCTTGGTCACCAGAGTAGTTCATGCGAACATTCTCAAAAGCTCCCTCCTGAGATCCGAGTGTCGGCACCTGAAACCATCAAAAACATTACTTGCCGAAAATATAAACAAGGAAGATGGAGGCGTTTTATTAACCTTTACATACGTTGTACACATGATGATGATGATGATGATTGGGTAGCCAAAAAACCGTGCATATACCTCCAAAAAAAACAGCTTCGTAATTAATCCACTCTCAATAACTATTCCACACTTTCCTATCCTTGCATACTCCCTTCACATCAACAACATCCATACAGTCATGTTTGCTCTTTTATTCTTAAAACTCTTTTTATTTATCTTTTTCACACATTTGTCTACAACATTTAACCACGTCTTACATGACCTACCCCTTCATTTAGATCCACACACTCTACCTTCATATATTTGCTTCATCACTCAATCCACACGCATGTTCTAACATGGTGTTTACTCAACTTGACCAATGAAATCCCCGACCTTTTCCCTGATTTCCCCTGACCATTTCCTAAAATTCCCGACTGAAAAAGTATGTCAAATCCTTCTAACTCGCCGTCCCCCTCCCTCCACCTTCGTTTTTGTATTAATCTTTTTTTTAAATAATAATAAGTTTTAAAATTTGAATTAAAATTGTTTACTAGGAATTAAAAACACTACACAGCTACAAACAAAAAAAAAATGACATAATTTACTGATTATTGTATTTCATATTTTGAGTAAAATATCATTTTCCCGGATTTTTGTTGTGATTTACCAAATTCCCGACTTATTCCCGTTTTTTCCCCGATCACTTCAAATTCCCGGCTAATTCCCGATTTCCCTGATTTTCCCGGATGGTAGACACCCTGTCAAAATATGTACAAACCAACTTAAGACACTTCTTTCACAGTGACCCGTTGGATTCCCTTTCAAACCGCACCTCTTCAGCACCCATTCATCACCGACTCTGTCCATACGAGTTTCACTTCTTCAGCACCCATCCATCACCGACTCTGTCCATACGAGTTTCACTTCTTCAGCACCCATCCATCACTGACTCTGTCCATACGAGTTTTCCCACATATCTCATTCCAAACGCACTCCCCATGCTCTTGTGATTCTCCTGACAAACCCAGGCTTCACATCAGTTATATACGAGATTGACGGGTCAGGGTATCGGGCGGGGTAGATTTTCTTTCTCTCGGGCACCAATGTACACACCTGACCTACCTGTTATCGGCAGACTGTGCGCCAGTTGCTGCGGTAAGTTCCACAAAAAAAACAACAGACACAATAATCATAGCAAAAAGAGTTCCTCCATCAAATAACCTTTACCATGAGCTGGTCCGTGTGTTCAAACTTCTTCTCTAGTGCGTGAAGTTGCCTGAGGGCCTTCTGGGCCCTGTGGTGACAACCGACAGGACTGTTGCGCTGGCAAGAGGCCTCCACCGCGGGGAGGAGGCATTTCATCAGCTCTAGGAGGGACACCACCACCGAGCTGCTCGAGATGTGCGCTACCAGCGAGTCGCGAGAACAGTCTACAATAACAAACAAAGCTATGCTCGACAAAGTTGGTGGAGGATATCGGCAGGGATCTGCCAAGCTCTGTAAACTTCAGACTTTGATTCAAATTGTCAAGGTGGACTTTCACACACCCTTAGCTATCGGTGAAATATCAGATCATTTACGTTCAAGAAGTGACAGGGTGGCTAAAAACTCTTACTATAAAATTCCCTGACTTTTCATTATGGTTTTATTAAATACTGACATTTTCCTGTTTTCCTTGTCATCAAACATAGTCCCTTATTTTTCCAGGTTTTGCTTATTTTCCCTGTCTGTAGCCGCCATGAGCGAATTTCAGATGGTAAAGGATTAATTTGTTTAAGCCTAGGGCAGTATTTACTATTGGGTTATAAACTTTAAAACAATTTACTCCTAATTTGAGATTAATGTTCACACAAATTGAGTTTAATGAGGAGTTTAGGATATTTTACTTGTTGCAAATATCTCAAAATTAAAGATTTTCGCACAAGCCTGATGTATGGACCAACTCATCCCGTGTCACAACCGTCATTTTATTCGATGTTCCCTAATAATTTATGTTCTCCCCAATGAAATCTAAAGATGGTGAAAGAAGGGTGTGTGTTATAAAAATGTACCAGCAATTCTCTTAAGAAAATTACGATCTGATTGTTTATATACTATATATATCTGCTGGAAAATTGTAAGTCTCAAAGCTCACAAAAGAAATACAACAAAACTAATGCTTGTAATTTTCCTCTTCAGGGCACACAAGGGAGACCCCTTCTTCGGCAGACGAGAGAGAAACCCTGCCAGTGCCTAAGAAAGTTACTGATGAATTTAGTTGTGTTGGAGCTGTATAGGCTTCCTGGCATATATTTAGGAAACAAACATCACTTGTCAAGTGATTATGTCATGGCTAAGTGGTTACTTATAAAAAAAAATCCAGATATTTGATACAACTCCCCGACTTTATTCCTGACCAGGAAAACTCCTTCCCTTTACCAGATTTTACAGGTCGCTGGACACCCTGTATTTTCAATGTTTATTAAATACAGCTGTTAAAAGAGCATGTCTTTTCTTTGTCAAACTACATGCTAGATTTGATTTATTATTATTATTATTACTATTAGCACCGCGTCTTACTACCCGTTCGGGTTATACGCACTTACGCTAATGTGTAATGGTAGGGTGATTGTGAGATGAAATGGAGGACCTACAGTTTAACGTGGGATCCGAACCACGGCGGAGACCTGGCATTCCACACATTCACAAGATGTCTTGTCAGAGGTGAAGGAAGGGTTTGGTAATCAGATAAATCTGTGCCGGGACCGAGGATTGAACCCCGCACCCCCAGCACAGAAGTCCCCCCGAGACGACCAATAAGAACTGAGATACACCGACCCAGTTGTTTGGCGAGGGTAACCAGCCGCTGCTTGTCCCGGGAGCTCCTCTCTCCCGTATCGAGGTTGACGGGAGAAGAAGGTCTGCGCCGCAAGGAGCTGGGCAACATCTGGTCCATGTTGAAGGTGGAGGGCCCCCCAGGGGGCGCCGCGGGCTGATTGGCATGCTGCTGCTCGCTGTTGGCCTGGGGGCTGCGCTTCACCAGAGCCTGCAAAACATACAAGCAGTACAATATCTAACTCTTTTAGGTCGGCAACTAAGATTATAAGACTTCGGGGGGGGGATTGTCTACTGTGGTTAGTTGAAATAGTCGCCAGAGGTCAGGGTTGTTTACTCCTTTCCCCTCTCCCTTTAGGTGCAGTTTTAGTTATTATCGCTGTCGGTCAAACACACGAGTAATTCTCAGATCGCTAGAGTATTTGTGACTGCCAACCTTGTGGGAAGTGTTCGTTGGGACTCTTGTATTTGCCATCGGTGTGCCAGTCCTGTATATATGCAAGTTCTCGTCCCGACACTAAGCATTCTACTTAGAAAAATATGTGTACCTCACTGCATTAAGTTACTTTTATTATGTCAGCACCCATTGAGGGTGATTATGTACTAATTACACTAACGGTTTTAAGGATTAGGAATGTACCCGCAGTTGTGTGGAGGGAGAGGGGAGAACCATTCTGTTAAAACCACCCTTAATGCATCTGACCAAGATTCAAACCTCAATCTCCCCGTCATTGGCGGTGTAGTCTACTGCGAGAATAGTACGCAGGTGTAAGTTTCCTTCTTTGCTGTATTGTTCTTTCCCTCCCGTGTTAAAACCAGAGGGAGAGTATAAGAGAGTGGATGTGCGAGTTAGTCTCTTTACTGTATACTGTATATTTATTATCGTAAAGTAGCTTTTGTGTAATAATTTGTTTAACACAGTTTCTTTTGATATAGTTCATTATCTATAATGGTTTTGTATGTGTTGTTTATTCTTCGCACGTTTCCCGCCGATTTTGAGAGTTGATGAGGAGAGGGTGAAGGAAGGCCGTATCAATCGGTGTCCGCGTTTGAGTCGAGCGTTACAGGCCCTGAAGCCGCCTCTTTTAGCAAGAACCACAACAATAATTTGAGAGACGCCGCAGAGTCAGCCCCTTGTTTTCCACTCCTTCCTACTATAACCCAGCAACCCACAAGGTAGGCCTCAATTGTCCGTGAATATCAAATTGGACCAGGTAAACTACTCCGAATCGTGACATTTATTATCGAAAACAGTCCACTTTCCTTGCTTTCGCTGGGTATTTTATCGTTTGTTGACTGGAACCAACACAAACAATGTCAAAGATCAATTTAGCTTTAAGAATATTTCATGTAATTGATTTGAGTTATCTTCAAATTGAAAAAGTGGACATAACACAAATCTAACAACCACAAAAAAAAAAAAGTTTTAATAACACACTTATTTTTATAAGCTTGAAAAACATGCAGAGTAAATCAAAGGCAAACAAAGTTAATATTATTAACACCGTCCTTTTAGTGACATTAATTTAAACATCTACAGTAGCCCCATGCCTTCTTTGGTGCTGACTGACAGCTGACGGCTTTGAAAGGTTACCAGACCAAATGATGTATCCCTACGCCGAACCATATGATCTACAAAAACATGTGTTTAGCAGCCGTCACTTCCGACAGTAAACATTTAAGTATATACCTAAATGTTGACAGTCAGAAGTCAGCTGTGAGCTGTCAGTCAGCACCAAAGAAGCCATGGGGCTACTGTAACTAAATAAATATTTTACAAACATAATTGTATGAATGAAGCAAAAATAAAAGTGAAAACCGAAACAAATCTATCTAAAGACTTCAATATTTTGATGGAGTCTTCTTCACAAAATGTTTGTAAATAGGTCCTAGCGCTTTTAGTTTTATTTAGGCTTCATTTTATATAATTCCACCACCAATATAACATGTTTTAAGCAATGTATTTTCCTGTCAACTCCCCCAGAACAGAACTAACCAAGACATATTTAACAATATTATTTCAAAACTAAGGAACACACACAATTTGCACACATGGATATTAGTAGTTTGTTAGATGTTGAAAAGTTAGTAAAAGGAAATTATTGTAGAACTGAACATATTACCTTACAAAAACTATGCAGAACCAGATTTTTCACCTTAAACTTTAGTTAAATGTTCCAAGTAAAACACGGGTCAACCTTTATTTTTGTTTTCAAGAATATGTTTGGAGGGGGGTGGGGAAAGCCATCCCTTACAGTCAACTTGTCTTGCTACCTGTTTGGGTGTGTTAGTACTAACTATGCAAATGTGTTAGGTATTAGGGTTGAATTTAGAGGAAGTGTACCCACATTTGTGTGGGCAAAAAGTAGAAAATCATCCTAAGTAAGCCCGGCAGGATTTGAACCCTGATCTCTTGGTCATCAGCAGTCTAGTCTATTGTGAGAGTCACGCCTTTAACCAGTCAACCACCAAAGGAGGTAAAAATTAATACACCAGAAACTATTTGAAAGCGCGACAAGATATTTCATTTGCTCAACCGTGTTAGTGACTCATTATCTGCAGAGCCGCGCCAATCTCCGAGCGAGGGGGGAAGCAAAATGGCGAGACAAGGGTGAGGCGTGCGCCGACCATACCTGGCACGAGCCATCATCCTTGGCCCCGCAGTCACAGAAGAAGTTGCCGTACTTGGCGTAGGTGATGTCGTGCCCTCGGTGGCACACCCGCGCGCACACAGTACACACACCCACCCCGTCCACCATCTTGCAGGTGTGGCAGTGGTACCAGTGCTGGTTCATGAACTCTCGCTGCGTGATAGTGAACGTGCACAGCTTGCTGTGCAGACTGTCCTCCTCCTGGCGCACAGACAGGGCCCCGTTACAAGACCACCCTGACCCTCTCCCACCGAGACACTTTGCCCAGAACTAGGGGTGTCGAAACCAGTTATATTATTATTATTATTATTATTATTATTATTAGCACCGCGTCTTACTACCCGTTCGGTTTGTACGCACTTACGCTAATGTGTAAAACGTGGGATCCGAACCACGGTGGAGGCCTGACATTCCCCACATTCATAAGATGTCTTGTCAGAGGTGAAGGAAGGGTTTGGTAATCTGATATATCTGTGCCGGGACCGAGGATTAAACCCCGGTCCCGGTACAGAGGTCTGACACCTTACCCTTAGACCGCCAGGTCACCTACACCCCTGTTGTACAAATATAAGAATCTTGAAACCCAAAACTAAATTTAGAAAATACAGAAGAATTATTTTAATTTTTTTGTTCCATCCATCACTGTTTCCGGCCTGTGACCAGTTCTTTATCCACTGCCAGCCAGACCTGTCATGGCTTCGTGTGCCTTGTAAACTAACTTAAGACTAGGACAAGCACAACATCCAGTCCCCGGCCGTTAATTCATCAATGGGAAAGGGTAAACCCATGTTTCATCAACGATACATTTAGCGGCCATGCCGGGAATCGAACTCTGGACCCTTAGCTCAGTAGACAAGACACGCTACTGACTGAAATAAGGTGTCAGATACTATATTAATAATTAATTTAAAATAGAAACAGCCACTAAATGTTAACATTTTTCTTTGCTTTTCCAAGTTTTTTCATATAATTATGTTGGGCCAAAACCCCAATAGGCGTTATAAAAGCTTTAAAACAAATTCCAAGTCAAAATTAGATCCGATCCTTCAAACCGAGGATTCAAAGAGCAACCAGAACACAAAGGGTGCAATGTACCGAAAGGATTGGCACAGCGCCGTTTAACCCACGCCTAGTATTAAAGAATTTTATCCATCTTGTAGTTAATGTGATAGTCTTACTAATAACTACAAGCACAGAATAATATTCAAGAAAAAACCAATAAATTATCTTTATTTTAAATACCAATAATAATATTTAGCACCGCGTCTTAGTACCCGTTCGGGTTATACGCTTTAAGTACTAATTACTCTAATGGATTAGGAATTGGGAAGGTTGAATTAGAGAAAGTGAACCCGCATTTGCGTGGAGGGAGAGTGGAAAACCATTCAGGAAAAACCACCCCAGTTCACCCGACCGAGATTCGAACCTCGATCTCCCCGTCCTCAGCAGTCGAGCTAAACACGACTCGCGCATTAGCCAACTACGCCACCGAGGTGGGTTTTAAATAGCAAATTTATGATAAATTGTCTGATGACTGCAGTGTAAATTATAAACCGTGTTATTTCAATGTAAAGGCCATTTTGTGTAGGTTCCCTTTCAAATGTTTCTATTCATATTTCCCATACCTTCTTCCAATTATAATACAATGCTCAGAATTCGCTATTTTGCCAACTAGATTCCGAGTTTAAATGATGTGATTCAATGCTAAGTTATTGTTTCATAGCAAATAGAGTCCCTCAATATTTCCTTTTGTCTAAGTAACAAATATATAGCATGTAGTAACTTTAATATCTGTATTTAGAAATCTGAATATGTGATCATAATTCTTAAAAAAATAATAAACTTGAAATATTAATAGTAAAAATACTGCTCTATATTAGTAACGCTAAGTAAATTCTACGGTTTCATTCAAACTCTATTCTAACTAAACTTAAAGTGAAAAATGCCTTCTTTGCCCACCAAGAAAATACCAGTAAATGCAACATGAGATTCTAAGTCGAACCTGGCCCTTTTGCATATCTCATAGTTAGTAACGAGATGAAAGTACGACACAAAAAGAAAGAAGAAGAATAAGATGATGTACAACACTAAAAGAAATTACAACTTACAACATACACCCCCAGCCATGAACAGATCAGAGATTATTAGTGGGGAGAGTTTCGTCAAACAAGTTTATTGTAGGGATGTGCGAAACTTTGACTTAGCTTCGGCAAATTATGAATATTTGCCAATAAAGGTCAAGTGTTGCCATTTTGAGCTGTATGTAACATTACAAATCAATATCCAAATGGAAAAAAAATAATCTAAAGTCATTAAATTGTAAGTTGTCATAACAATTATCTGAATTTAACTAAAATATTACAAGCAATTGTGTGATAAAACATTTCTCAAAATATGTTAGCACATAATGTTATATATATATATTTCATATAGTTAATTTGATTTTGTTTCGATTTGAAACGTCACCCCCCCCCCCCCCCCCCCCTTTTTTNGAAAGGGCCCCCCCCCCCCCCCCCCGCCTATTCTATAGGTGGGCGGAGGGAGGGGGGGGGGTAGTTGGAATTGACCGACTTTACTGTATTTCATTTGACACACATAAAAATACTTATTAAGGGTTTAAAAAATGGGCCCAGCCCAGACAGGTTGCTGCGGCCTCCAGGTTAAAATTATTTAGGATCAGCCAGAATGTTGCGCGGACTAGGAGGGTGCTATAATGTGATCCTCAGAGCACTGTTTAGAAGAGTGTGGGTGAAAGGTGATGAGGTTAGGTCAGTGCTAAATCATGGTTTGTGTAGTCCTTGATATCACTGGGCGGTGAGCAGAGCGGTGCGTCATCGGAAGGCTCTAGATGGGATAGGGCTTTGTTTATTTGAATGTGTGTTTAGTGTATCTAAGTGACCACGGTCTGCCACAGTCCAGTATGTGTTTCTCTCTCGTCTGCCGAGGAAAGGGACTGATGTACTAGAAAAATGACACAATTATGTGTTTTGTTGTGAACTTCAAGGTCTATAGTTTCCTGCTAAGTGTGTTGACCTTGACCTTCTGTCTTCTTTTCAAAGTTTAGAGGATTTTAAAAAAAAGCGTGTTTAACTATTATGTTTTAGTGAAGTTTCATAATTGTCGAATACAGGATTTTACTCTCTAATCGAAGTAGAAGCCAAAAAATATTCGAAGGCAAAGTCAAAGTTTTCGATTAACACACCAAGTTTGTAAGAACACTCGTCCCCGAGTTAACAGTGAGTGATCTATACTCACCGAGTCCTCCCCTCCACTCTCCTCGTCCTCGTGTCCTAGCTCGTCCACCCAGTCAGAGTCGAGGTCTGGAGGCATCTCACCCTCCCACGGTGGCGAGGTGGCCCGTCCCAGGGGGGAGGGGCAGAGAGCGGTCACCACGTCCCCCACGTAGTTCAGCAAGTAGCAGGCAGAGTCCACCATGAGGCGATACTTGCCGGCCGCCTGTCCAGCCTCCAGTTTCTCCGTCACCTCTGTCTGAGACAGGTATTGCTTGCTGCGGGTAGACAGGGGGCGACTGTTAGGTTAGGACTGGCGCGATATAGAACTCTTCTGATAGGACAGTTTCATATTGAGACACCGGTGTTTGTGGCGAACACTGATAGAGCAAACCGGGCAGTATTTATATTTTTATTATATAACACTGACTGTAGCGATAAAGAGCTATTGCTGACAGCGATTCTAAACAAGAGCCCAGGAGGATAAGGAAGAAACGCTCTGCTACGTGATTGGCTGGTAAAAAGGTTTGTTCTACATTATTTGACAATCCGAGGCATCCCGAATGACAGGACGACTTTCCACTTCATTTACAAAAGCTTGTGTGTTACTTAAACCTAAGCTCTCATGGCTAGAGACGTAAGGACAACAGCATGCTAGATTCCAAACTAACAAATGACGTTGCTGGTAGTTGGCAGGACTAGCTACAGTGTCCGACGTCCCAATGTGAGCGCTCGTATTGAAACTAATATATCTTAAAACAGTGACTCACCCAGACACAATGACAGTGTCCGACGTCCTAATGTGAGCGCTCGTATTGAAACTAATATATCTTAAAACAGTGACTCACCCAGACACAATGACAGTGTCCGACGTCCCAATGTGAGCGCTCGTATTGAAACTAATATATCTTAAAACAGTGACTCACCCAGAAACAATGACAGTGTCCGACGTCCCAATGTGAGCGCTCCTATTGAAACTAATATATCTTAAAACAGTGGCTCACCCAGACACAATGACAGTGTCCGACATGTGTGGGAGCTCGCACAATGTAGTGTCCCACTGTGAAAAGGCCCTTAGAGGCGACAAAAAAGATCTTTTATGTAATGTGTGTTAGCTGTTAGGGTTATACTCTTATATAATTACTATGTGTATGTGTTAGAGATTAGAAATATTGAATTTAGAGGAAATGTACCCACATTTGCTTGAAAGAAAGTGTGTAAGACCACCCTCAGACCCCTATCTTCCCGTCATCTGTAGCCCAGTCTATTGTGTAACACCTTGGACAGTTCACTTTGTTAGCAAACAAGAAACGTGTAATGTACCTGATTTGCCCCTAAAGAACATGTGAGAGCATTGACAATAATCTCGTCCTAATTTTATAAACATATTTTATTCTATTTAAATAATACAATCTATTATGTGGCGCTTAAAGCACTTCTTCTTCCAAGAAGGCACACAAGCCACTGTAAATGACGTCAGAGAGCACCAGTAGGGTCAAGATGACAATTTAAAAGTCTTTAAAATAATAAATTCCTCAACTAGAAAGATCGATATGCATTTTTAAAATGTAATTTGAGTCAGTTTCCTGTTCTCGAACATTCTACCTCTATCCAGATGTTTTTTATGTTTTATTTTTTTATAGACAAGCTTCTAGAAGCTTCCATGAGCAATGGATATATACGAAGGATGGTACAATTGAAGGGCACTAGGAGCCCGGTCCTTGATACTCGGACTGCAACTCCTGTCCGCGATTACTACAATCGTGTTATCAGCCGCCTCTCTAAATTGTTACGCTAAACGACATGATCAGTTTTCCGACCATTACAAATAGTGATTATTGAATAAATAAATAGGATCAAACTTTACAATTGTGCAATTATTCAGTAAATTCTTCAATTGGCACTCGATCACGGGGCTATAAATACCAATTGAATCATCATCAAAATACCGTACCAATTTAATTAGTGCTCGACCACGGGGCAATTATCAGCTAATTTTACGCTAATCTCATCAATTGTGACCCAAAAGCGGAGCCCGTAATACCAGAACGTTACAAACGGCCACTGTCTGTAACGAAGAGAGCTCACCACAGCTCCAGCCACTCGGTGGCCGCCGAGAAGAGGAACGAGTGGCCTCTGCCAGACACTGCGTCGGCCAGCGTCGCCATGACGACCATGAGTTCTGAGAACCCAGAGCCCTCGACACTCGGGGACAGGATGTGTGAGCCGATGGGGATGAGTGCTCTCAAGATCGTGACTGCCACCTCCTCGCTCACGTTGCTGGGGAAAACAGAACATTCTCAGAGGTCGGTCATTTGGAGCGACTGCCCCCGACAGGTCAAACACACGGAGCGGAGATCCTCTCACCTGTTCTCCTTGACGATGTAAGCAGTCAGTCCTTGCAGAAGCAGGTGGTTCTCCTGAAGCAGACTGTGCTGCTCCTCAGTGGGGCTGTGGGCGCTGCTATTAGACTCACTCGACGTGATATGGACTGCCACTTCCGTGGGTTTCTCCGGGGAGGGTGTCGTGGTGGTCGGAGTCTGCAGGTTGGAGGCGGGGAAGGCAGAGGTAGGGGTGGGCCCCGTCGTCCCCAAGATGACATGGCGCAGCCAACCGTGGAGGAGGTCTGGCTCGACTGTAGCCAAGCGAGACAGGGACCCGCACAGGCGCTCTAGACTGGTGTCCCCAGGAGTCTTCTCCGCTAGAGCAATATACAGGTAATCAGTAGATTTAAACTGACTTTGCAAGAAATGTCATCAAGGTAGATATTTAATGTCAGGGATGTCATGTAGCCCTGTGTATATACCAGATTTTCAATTTAGAATTGACTCCGAATCTTTCTTACTAAATCAAATATTTTAAAATTAATTGAACAAATTAAATATTTGATAATCAAATATTAGACAAAACTATTTGTATTTTTATATTAAGTCCCAAATAATAATGTCAATAAATATTTTTACCAAATATATACTAGGTTTTAAATATCTATATATCATTCAAATGTTACTTTTAGATTTAAATATAGAATTAAATTCCATTAAAAATTGGAATCTGGGATCCACACAGATTTGAGATTTTGAATCTTTTTTAAATCTTCCAAATCATAACATTTAGAATTTAAAATCGAATACAGATATTATTAAAATTCAGATTTGGACTATTGATTGCAAAAGTTTGCACAGACTTTAATGTCACAGTTCCTGTTTTTCTCTGTTTCAATTCTTAGATTAATAAATTTCAAACGCAACCTTTTTGATTCTTGATCTTCATTATTTTGAATGTCAATCCTGTTTCATTAATTCAATCATATTTTTTTTAAATTACTAGGGATGTGCGTGAAGTTCACTTGGATCAAATATATTAAATAGTTTTGAAGCCAAATCGAAGTTTGAATATTTTATTTTAGTTGTTTTAAGATTGAAAAATTTTATAATGTGCATTGTTTATATACTTCATGCACTGAAATTGCTTGGAAAATGTTTTATTGTACAATTATATTTTAATATTTCGTGTTAATTTGTAATGTACAAAACAGCTCAAAATGGCTATAGTTGAATATAAATTGATTATTTTAGCTGTCCTAAGTTTTATTGGCGAATCTTCAAAGCCAAAATTTGTTTCAAAGCTTCGCACACACTTTATATTTATTCTTATGGTGTATACTAAGGGGGTTGATGAAATCTTAAAAAGTGTATTATTATTATTATTATTAGCACCGCGTCTTACTACCCGTTCGGGTTACGCTAATGTGTAATGGTAGGGTGATTGTGAGATGAAATGGAGGACCTACAGTTTAACGTGGGATCCGAACCACGGTGGAGGCCTGGCATTCCCCACATTCACAAGATGTCTTGTCAGAGGTGAAGGAAGGGGTTTGGTAATCAGATAAATCTGTGCCGGGACCGAGGATTGAACCCCGGCCACCAGCATAGAAGTCTTGACACCTTACCCCTAGACCGCCAGGTCACCGACTTACAAAGTGTAGAAAGTAGACAAAAATAGTAAACAAAATGGCCACTGTCGGTATTAAAGTAAAATAACAAAAGAACTAATAATGGTTCGAGTGGAAAATTCTCGATTCGAATTATTGTTGCTTTGTTTGGATGCTAGGACTGTAATCAAGACTATTGTGTTACCTGTACTGAAGAGTTTGTTGAAGAAACGGAGCACCTTGGTGCTGTATTGAGTCGACAAAGAGCCTTGCGGAGATGACACCGACAGCAGCACCTGCACCAGGTCTCGGTCTGTCTCCTTGTTGAAGAACTGGTCAAGCGCCAGACGTCCTGCCGGCTTGTCCAGGAGTGTCTCCATGAACTTGAGGCATTCCAGCAACACCTTCTCATCCACCGCATCGCTGACCAGGACATTCAACAAAGGAACAATGGCACCAACCGACTGTATTAAACTAAACAATGAGAGGAGGATAGCAGGGCAAGGCCCACACATTTACCAGGGCCTCAAAGTTCCATTCTCCTTTCAATGTTTATTATTATTATTATTAGCACCGCGTCTTACTACCCGTTCGGGTTATACGCACTTACGCTAATGTGTAATGGTAGGGTGATTGTGAGATGAAATGGAGGACCTACAGTTTAACGTGGGATCCGAACCACGGTGGAGGCCTGGCATTCCCCACATTCACAAGATGTCTTGTCAGAGGTGAAGGAAGGGGTTTGGTAATCAGATAAATCTGTGCCGGGACGGAGGATTGAACCCCGGCCGCCAGCACAGAAGTCTGACACCTTACTCCTAGACCACCAGGTCACCCGTCCCCATTCATAGCTTGTTATTAGTATACATTTGCTAAACTTGTTCAATCCCATTCTTATTGTCGATTGCGTTTAGAGAATGTTGTATTGTGGGTAACGACCACTCACAAGAACTGCACCCTCTGGTCGCACGTGAAGATGCTCAGGAGATGGTAGGTGTGCTCGAGCACGATGCAGTACACCCTCTCCTGGTGCTCGTCCGTCTCGGGGTCACCAATCACCTGTTCCAAGGTGCGCAGGATGGCGTCGTGGAGGTGCTCCGTGCAGGTGTCCAAGGTCAGGGGGACAAGCACGTCCACGGCCTGCTGACGGATAGCAGAGTCCTCGCTGCACTTCCTGGGACACAACGACATTGTCAGAACAGTAACGAGTGGGGCCCTCACATCCCAGAGGAGTACTAAGTTTCGAGGACTAACTTGATGTGTTCTCCTATGAAGGTCACCAGCGAGTGTAGCAGGAACTTGAGAGAGTGGTTAACACTGAAGTTTCCGCTGCTCGACAGCGAGGAGATGTGTGTGTTGACCACGGCGAGAATGTAGCTCTCCGCGGGGATAGCGTCGTTAGCGTAAGAGTTCTGGGGAGCAAGAACCCGACAATCTGTTAGCGGTGCACATTCACTAATATTTTACACCTTAGCTCGAAAACTGGACGGATGGCCGACGATGATTGTTTGGAATCCCCCTTTCTTTGCGCCAAAAACAACCACGGTAAATATTTATAATAATATTTAACACCGCGTCTTACTACCCGTTCGGGTTATACACATTAAGTACTAATTACTCTAGTGGATTAGGAATTGGGAAGGTTAAATTCGAGGAAGTGAACCCGCATTTGCGTGGAGGGAGAGTGGAAAACCACCCCCAGTTCACCCGACCGTGATTCGAACCTCGATCTCCCCGTCCTCAGCAGCAGAGATCAACACGACAAGCACGTTAGCCAACTACGCCACCGAGGCAGGTCATGGTAAATAGTTTGAATGCATTCAACTTATTTTATTATGTTCTTGAACAAAAATGACCGTGCCAAATGTGTGTGACCATACTTGATGAAATTCTAAATCAGTTAATTGACTAGTTACCTAGAAGTAGGAAATGGTATCAATACAGGCTAGGACATTCAAATACTTAAGGATACTCGAGAAGTTATCAGATTCAAGATTAAAAATAAAAATCTTACTAAGACATCTAATGATAGCTTTAATACTGCTTATTGGCGAGTGGTTTATCCCTAATAAAATTGCGGGCCAGATCTAATAACCAGACTCCAGAACATTAATTTAACAATTAAGTGAATTAATCTTAAATGTTGTAATAAACACATTTTAATATAATTAGTATATAGTTACTATTTTTGCTTTAATCTTTCCAAATTTGAATTCAGATTCAGGATTTATATGTAAATGATATGTAAGAGAGAGCTTTCGACTCGACTTGACCTAATTTTAGCACAATTTAGTAAAAACCATCCTCCATACAACTGAACAGAACTCAAACCCTGACCTCACAGCATCGGCAGTCTAGTCTATCGCGAGAATAATACCTTTAGACTGTCTGACCGTTGAAGTATGTCTTAACTCCACATAACCTAGTTAATTTAGTTAAACGAGTTCTTCAACTTTTGACTGACCATAACTTGGTTGTTTATTTTACAACCAAAGATAAGTTAAGAATATTACTAAGGATTCTACTTGGATTCAAACCAGCTTCACGGTGTCTACTAAACTTGACCAATGAAATCCCCGGCCATTTCCCTGATTTCCTCTGATCATTTCCTAAAATTCCCCGACTAAAAAAGTATGTCACATCCTTCTAACTCGCCCCCCCTCCCTCCCCCCTCGTTTTTCTAGTAATCTTTTTTTTAATAATAATAATAAGTTTTAAAATTTGAATTAAAATGGTTTACTAGGATTTAAAAATATTTTACACAGCTACAACCAAAAAAATGACATAATTTACTGATTATTGTATTTCATATTTTGAGTAAAATATTATTTTCTCGGATTTTTGTTGTGATTTACCAAATTCCCGACTTATTCCCGTTTTTTCCCATCACTTCTAATTCCCGTTTTCCCTGATGGTAGACACCCTGAGCTTTCACATATTTGAGGTTATGGTGACGTTAGGGCCCATACCCAGGGGAAGTCGGGCACGGTGCCCTCGTTCCAACGTTCCAGGACGGTCCTGACGCCGGTCGGTAGCAGCCCCATCAGCGCCGTGGCCAGCGTGTTGGTCTTGGCGCAGCGACCGGACGAGACCGCAAGGATGTCTTTGAAGGCGTGGAAGTCTTGGTCCGAGTACTTGCCTACAGGATCCGCGCTCTCGTTGATTTGATAGAGCAGGCTGGACCTGGGACACGATCACGGACGTTGATAGTATGAGAGGTAAGTGTTATGGAAATATAAGTCGTTGAATTTTCGAGTTTCGGAACAAGATTTTAATAGATATTCGGGCCTGAGCTCGGCTATTTCTGGTTTAAGAATCGAAAAGCCAAAGCTATTATATTTGTTCTAGTGAGGATTTGCTCGCTTCTAGATATCCTATTCGGAAAAGTGGCCGTGTCCAGGTGTTAAAAGGAATCAGAAGTGGGTTAGTTGTTTCTGGCAGTGGATATCTTTTATTAAAAGAAACAAGTAGCTATGCCCATATTTTGGTAAATATGAATTAGGGATGTGTGTAGCCATCATTTTCATTTTTTTTTTAACCTATTAACACAATATGGCCTTTACAATGAAAAGAACACAGTTTACATTTTACACTGCTGCCAATGGACAAAAAGGCAATGGTTGCCTCTTAAAGAAAATTGATCGTCACCGCCCAATCCCCCGAACTAGGTTTCATTCTATCGAAACTCATCAGGGAGGAGTGTGAAACGCGCAACGCAACTTCCTAAAAGAGAAAACCATAAAAACACAAAAGGGGAGAAAAAGGAAAATGGTAAAGAATGATAGGACACATAGATAGGAACATGTAAAAGGTATAACATAAAGGACAAACACAGGAAAAGGACATGCGTTGCGCGTTTCACACTCCTCCCAGATGAGTTCCGATAGAATGAAACCTAGGTCGGGGGATTGGGCGGTGACGATCAATTTTCTTTAAGAGGCAACCATTACCTCTTTGTTCATTGGCAGCAGTGTAAAGTGTGAACTGTGTTCTTCTTTTCATTGTAAAGGCCATATTGTGTTCGTCCTCTTTTATATGTTTCCATCCACCTTTCCTGTACCTTCTTCCAAATATAATACATGGAATTGATGTTGACTGACTAATTGCGACCTTGAGAGCCAAGAGAAAACAACAAGACTCACCTGCTGCAAGCTATGATAGACTCCGTGAGGTTCAGAACAGACGAAAGCAGATCCTTGGCTAGTTCTGTCGTCGACGGTGAAGGCAAAGTAGTTTCGGTGTTCCTGAAAGTACACGTTCAGTTTATTAGCGGGGTGCTTCAGTAACTAAATACAACGTACGCAAGAAAACAAACATTTCACTCTCTTCATTTTATATTTTTTTAAAAGACTAGAAGGATGGAGGCACTCAAAAATAGAAAATTCCAATTTGAGTGGAGTTTAAAATTGGCTTCAAGGTTTTAACTACACTGGGGATTTATAAATGCCCAATGAGGGAAAAAAGTGTGACCTGTTTTCAAATAAATATGACATTAAAGAAACAGGACTAGGTAAATTTTAATTTACTTTCATTTGTTTGGAGAGAATTATAACTATATTGCTATCCCATCCCCTCCCGCAATGGACCGAGGAGTCCCCAAAATCCAGGCTGAGGTTCGAGACTCACTTGGTGCCCTCTGGCAGGTCCGCTGCAGGCTTTGAGATACCCTCATCCAGGAGGACTTGTATCTTGGCGATGACCGCGTCAAGGATGAGGAGCTCTGACAGCTGGGGGAGTTGCGACTTTGGGACTAGGTAGTCTGAAACAAACACACCAGATCAGAAAACTTGATTTTTATTATTAGATTAGTGAAATATATTAAAATCTCAAAGTTATGAATCCGAATCTAAGACTTGATGTTCAGTGGTGAAGTGGAAAGTATAACGTTTAGGTGGTCTGTGGATATGGAGTATTTTCATGTATTTAGGTTGTTTTTTTAGGTTAACATTAAAAATAACAGTTTCTTCTTTTACACATTATACTTAAATTTCAATTTCGATAGATTTATTATTTTTTCAAACTCTTAAGGGATTTTATGATAGGGCCAAGCAAGGACAGGCTACTGTAGATCATGTTTGGCAAAAGGTGGAAGATTGGTAAACTTTGCGGGCACTACTGGTCAGTGTCCCGGATCCTCACCTGACTTCTGCACCTGAGGGCAGAAAGCGCTGATGAAGTTCTTAGCGACGCTGACATCGTACTGCAAGTTGTTGACAACTTTCTTGGACACATTTTTAAGTAATGTTTCTGCGTATTGCGTGTACATTCCTTGTTTCACCAGGCAATCCTAAATAAATGAGAAACAAATGATGAACACCAGTTTGACCTAATGATCCGTATTCTTTACAATATTTATTGACGGAACTGTTACGATTAGAGGTGTGCGAATCAATGACTTGGTTTACTGACCTCTACTAGGTGATCCTACACGGTTCCCGAACCACGGTACCCTGGGCTCGAGCAGTAGCCCCCAAACATACCGATGTGCCGGTGTCCTAACCCGCGTAGTCCCCAAAACGAGCAGAGTGACCACCCTAGACTCGATAGCTTTCTTTATTCTGCTGCCCGGCCTGGTTTACCCCTCTGGAATGCTGACTGTTTGTGTGGTCAGTGGTTCTATTTTATTTGTTTGCTAGCTTATCATAACAACCTTCAACACTACAATCTTATAGAACCACACCTCCCAATTTAGGCTCAATTTGGATTCAAATTTTGAAAGAAAAGTACTCGATTTGAGAAGTATGAGATTAGACAAATTTTGTAATTAAAAATAGGGGTGTGCAAGGCTTTAAAAACTTTTCACTCTGCTTCAAATATTGGTTCGCTTTGATTTAATTCCAGGGTAGAGTTCCGAATTCGACAGTTACAAATCAAGCTTCACAAAAAAAAAAAAAGTTAAAACACACATTTATGTTTAATTATTTGTTATTTTTATTACAAATTAGTCGTGGTATAAAGAAAAACTGAAATAATTATATTACATTTTGTGATAGCTTAATTTATCAAGAGTAAATGTATTACATTTTAAATATAGCAGTGTAAATTATACTTAATACCTAGATTTACATAGTTCTGCAAGGTGTAATATTTTTACTAAACATTAAATTGTTTTTATAAATATTCAAACTTCTATTCGGCTTCAGGAATATCTCTTAGTATTCGATTCGACTTGGCTTCGAAATGAAAGTGTACTTTGCACACTCCTGACCTCACCACCTCACCAAAATAAATATGGTACACAGTAAGAAGAGTAGCGCAACACTAACACAAGGGAGGTGAAGCGTCTCTTTGAGTCAGGATTGTCTACCCGATGCAGCGTCTCGTAAGGACGACTCCTCTCTTCTAGTGCAGATGAGGTCCATTGCTGCACATTGTCTCTAATAGACCTCAGCTCGTACAGCTAGCCAACGCTGCTAGAACGCCAGTGAAGTGTCTTACCTTCATCCAGCCGTTGAACGTCTTACTGGCAGCACATCGTCTCTAATAGACCTCAGCTCGTACAGATAGCCAACGCTGCCAGAACACCAGTGAAGTGTCTTACCTTCATCCAGCCGTTGAACGTCTTACTGGCAGCACGAGGGCCCCAAACCAGGGAGTGCAAGAGAGTTGTGGGGGAGGACATCTCCTCTCCTAGAGCCAGCTTGTCCATGTACGGGGTTGATGGCGGTAGCAGTAGCAACAACCTACACAAGCGCGGAAAATGTTCGTAGAGCCTTTCGAAACGGTCGGTGCTGGACAACTGACTATGTTCTATGTTCAATTCTGTATCCTAGGGATGTGGGTAGCTGCGTACACTTTGACTTGACTTTGAACGTGAACTATTCCTTAAGTTCTTTTCTTTAAAGTGATAGATTACATAAAAATATAAAGTAAAATATTCAAACTTCAATTCGGCTTGGAGAATATTTCATATATTCGATTCAAATTCGCTTCAAATTGATGATATGGACTTCATACACCCCTAAATTTCGAACGTTGATTATATTATTATTAGCACCGCGTCTTACTACCCGTTCGGGTTATACGCACTTGCGCTAATGTGTAATGGTAGGGTGATTGTGAGATAAAATGAAGGACCAACAGTTTAACGTGGAATTCGAACCACGGTGGAGGCCTGGCATCCCTCACATTCACAAAAGGTCTTGTCAGAGGTGAAGGAAGAGATGGTAATCAGATAAATCTGTGCCGAGACCAAGGATTGAACCCCGGCCGCCAGCACACAAGTGTGACACCTTACCCCTAGACCACCAGGTAACCGACTTTGATTATACCTTGGGAATTTTCCATATATTATGTTTGGTTCGGTTTTAATTGAAAACTTGGACTTGGTACAATACTACAAATGTATGTTGAATGTTAACCCACCTCCAACAAATAGTAAAGCAGTATTGGACAGTGCACAGCCCCGTGAAGCTGAGCTTCTCTGTCCTCTTGACGGCAGGACCGCATTGGTTCGTCACGTTCAGCACCTCGATCAAGGCGTCCAATAAGAGAGGATACTTGAGCTTGTCGGCGGAGCCAAGGATGAAGTTGCACGCCTGCACACAGGATCAAGTATTCAAACAGAGTAAGGGTCTGAGAAGCTTCGATAATATTGATATTGATTCGAATCTTATACTAGTCGATTCGATAACTCAAATTAAACCAAACTAGAAAAAAAGTTGAAAAGGTTTTAGGTTGTCAAGCAAATCCCACAATATACCTAAAATATGCTAATAATTCTTATGAGTTAAAATAAATGCTTATTAATCAAGATGTCATACCCGTTTTTCTCAATTCCGATTAATGATTTTGATTTTAAGTTCAACCTTGATTTTTCGATTCTTGAACATTTCTTTTTTCATTATTTTTCCAACCGCATATAAACACATTTATTCAATTTGACAGAAAATAAAACCACACAAGTCTTTTCACCTAATAGGGTCATTAATTAAGCCAAAATATAGGTTATGGGAGGACTGAAAATATATATTCATGGTTTATAATCACCACAGCAGAGGGTGCTCTTTACCGCATCAACATGTTGAAGAACTGGGAGGACTGGGTTCAAATACTAATATAAAGTTTTTTTAATGTGTAACTTTTTTTTTTAACATCACAACTTTAGTAAATTTAACTAAGATATGAACCGATTTGATAATTCTTCGAAATTTGCGAGTTATTATTTGTTTCAATTTTCAAGATTTGATTCAAACTTAGTTGACACTAAGCTGTCAAACCCAGAAACTATAGTACAGAACGGTACTATCACCAAGCTGTCAAACACAGAAACTATAGTACAGAGAGGTACTGGCGCCAAGCTGTCAAACACAGAAACTATAGTATAGAGAGGTACTGGCGCCAAACTGTCAAACACAGAAACTATAGTATAGAGAGGTACTGGCGCCAAACTGTCAAGTACACACAAGGTACTGGCACCAACTGTCAAGCACACACAGAGGTACAGCTGCCAGTCACACAAACACCTACTAGTCCATCCAGTTTGGGGAACTCCTGGTTGTTGAGTTCGGCGCTGGTCAGGCTATAAAACCTTGGCTTCATCGAGAACTCGTCCTGGGGGCCAAACTTGCGGTAGTTGTCCTCTATCTCCTTCCAGGGGCAGTAGATACGCGAGGCTACCCCTCGGCCAGAGTCCTTGGAGTCACAGGGGTCCTCCACCATGCTCGTGGCGCTGAACAGGTTCCATTGTACCTGAAAGCGCGCAGCACGTCACTCATTCATAGATACCCCGATTTGTGTTAAATTTTATAACTGGACTACATTGAGTAAAAAAAAAAGGTTGACAGGGTGTAAAAATTGGCCAAATAAAATATTTATACTCGGTTACAAATGGTTTAAAATCCCCCTTATTTAAGGGATTTAAGGGAAATTAAAAATAAATCACAGCAATTTTTTTTAATATAAATTAGGGGTGTGCGCAGCTTCAACAATTACAAAGCTTACCCGGTAAAAATCGTGAAAATTGAAAAATGACATCTGGACATGGCAGCTGACTTTTGAGTTGAGATAACTTGATTTCTCAGATTAAAACTAAGTAGTACATACGATTGTGCAATCAAACTATTTCAAGTCATTTTAGTGCGTACCATAACCATTAATAGTAATATAGTACTCAGATTCAGCTCGAGAATATTTAATATATTCAATTCGAGTTCTCTAGTATTTGTAAAATTGGTCTCCATAGTTCCGCACCTGCTCCAACAAGGCCGGAGGAGGGTCATACAGATGCTTCATGAGGTAGTCGAGCAGCAGGACCAGTCGGGACAGATGTAGCAGCTGCGAGTCCTTCATGGCAGAGGCGACAGTGTTGGCGGTACAGATCACACCTCCAGCCGTCAGCAGGATCACCGACTTCTTCTGCATGAGGTTGAGAGAGTGGAACAGGAACAGGAGCAGCTGGGCGTGCTCCACGTTCAGGTCTGTCACAGAACAACACAATACTGGGCGTGCTCCACGTTCAGGTCTGTCACAGAACAACACAA